>JAVJIF010002909.1:105000-371200 GCA_038442645.1 Agave tequilana
TCTTGAGATGTTTTGATTCTAGATCCATGGCTAGTTTTAATCCGCATTATAGTTTCAAATTCCTTACATGATTACCCTTTTTTTGTCTGATCAGTCACAGAATAAAGGAGCTACTCGAGGTTGGGACTTCTTAACTCTCAACTATTGGCAACCCATTCCAATTGGGATGTTTGGATCTACAAGACCTCCATCTTGCATCATGGTGAATAAGCAGAGTGTTCTATGAATAATAATCTTGCAAGTTTGCACAAGGACATCTGATAACTACTTAAATCTCAATACCTGTTAAGTTTGTGATTCAGTTTTAACTTATGGCTCATTGATTACTTGTCTCAAGGTATTCGGTAGCTTGGTATCCCATATATCGAATTCCGGAAGGTAGCTTTCGTTCATCATTCTTGACCCATCATTCCCTGGGTCATTTGTCTATGAGATGCGACAGATCTAATTTCGTCAAGGAAAATACTTTTTGTGCTGTCTCCCCTGCACGGGGAATGCAGATTTACAATGCACAGGTATCTTAGGTTTTTTTTTTTTTTTTTTTTTTTTTTTTTTTTTTTTTTTTTTTTTTTTTTTTTTTTTTTTTTTCTTTTTTTTTGATGCATTTCAAGGCCTGAAGTTCTTCAAATATAGGCATATTGTTAGATTTAAGTAACCTAGATAGACCTATTAAATACCGCCCTTCCATTGCATAACAGTTAACAATGACATTCTGTTTCCACAGGGAGCCATTTTTTTCTCGAGGCATTTTGATAAGAAAATATCCAATAACCCAAGTTGCAAGATCGATAACATTAATTATAATTCTATGAATACAAGAACACTGATACAGATGTCTGTGATGCTATTGTTGATTGTGACCGGGAGCTTGAGTGGTTTTGAAGTTATAGATGAAAATATGCACTCTGTTACTGTTATACAGTTAGTGTCATGTATATGTTCATGGATGAATACAATGTGAATGTGAGTTAAAATGAATGTCTTCTCTGAAGATATGACAAGATTTTTCTGTTATGTATTTCTGATTATGTAACTTCTCTCTGAGACTCCTGCTGTTGAATATTCTGTTTTTTTACATTTGCAGGGTCGGTGATTGCTGTTTTATCCCAAGAAGACAGCTGAAGATCTTCCAAAAGATTGGAAGCCCGCTAATGTCTCCGAGTTGCTCAAAGAAAGATTAGGAATTTAGAGGAAACTGCAGCTCGCTTCTCAAGGGGACGTGTGCATAAAGATCACACCACAACCACTAACAGCCACCCAGATTATGATTTCTTTCTTTCCTGCAAGTGTTAATTGTTGTCGTGCGCAAATTAGTCTTCAATTACACTCTTAATGTGTAGATAAAGGTACAAAGAGGCAAGATATCTATAATTTTAGACAAGTAGATAGGTATAAAGCAGAAGCTTACTGTACAATTTTTTGGTTATACCTTGTACAAAAGAGTAGAGGAGTAAATATATATGTAGTTATACAAGTATCACCAACTTGTGCTGTCCTGTATATATAGCTTTTGTACAATGTTGCTGAAAGAACTTGCAAAGAGGGTAAATGAAATATGTGACATGCAACTCCTTTTGGTGTTATTTTGATCAAATACTGTTGAGTTCTTTGTCATGGCAGCCCCACGTTTTTTTCCCTTTAATAAATTATTTTCATGTTCAATGGTTCAACACTTGCACATTCACTGCGGCAATATTCTGCAGTTATTTTCAAATTAGATGTCGTAGGAAACCATTCCAGGTATTCTATTTTGTCTGTTGAGGGCTGCAATCAGTAATCACCTAGCATTCTCTCTTCAATACCTCTGATCTAGTGTATTCTGTAGAATATTTTGTGAAGAAAAATCTGGATTCAGAAGATTCAAACAGCATTGAGTTGTCTGCTGCATAAATCAAACCAGTTGTAGGTTCAGAAAAACATCCAGATAGATGGACGAAATAAATCTGAGAGCTTTAAGCCCCATTAGTTTTGCAAATTAACTGAGACACGTAAAATCTTGCCAACATGACTCAAGTTTCAGTGATTGAGGACCTGTAAAACCTCATCCAACCTCGCCCTACGGAGGTTCTGTGTCCAGATCTGGGATCGACAGTAAAAATGGGAGCTAACTGTTGTGCCCCTGACTTTGTTCACTTGTAGGTGATGCAGAAATCAAACAATAATTAACTTCCGTTGAAATCGACCCACAAGCCTACACTCAAATATTAAAAGGTGAAAAAAAAAAGTTAAACCAAAAATGCTATACACTGACATGTTTACATCTCTCTCAGCCGACACTCCATGCACTGTTTTTCCTGGAATTAAACAAATTATGCAGATTAAACCTCAACTCCCATCTCGCTATGATAGAGAGAAAAGAAGGCATTGTTCCCTGCATCTCTACTTCCAAAATACATGGATTTGCCATAAACAATGAAGACGAAAACATTCATCAATAGCATCTACCTTTAAAACCCACTTTTCCACTTTGCCGAGTTACAAACCAAAAATCAGAAACACCAAGTAGTAAAAGATACTGACGGCATGAACAGAGTCTTCAAGTTTTTGTAGCGGGCCTCACTAGGCCCAAACCTGAACCGCTCCCCAAATGTTTAAATTCAGTAGCCTCCAAATGATCTCCATGCCCAGCGAACCCACTTCCTCCTTTCTTCAAGGGCACCAAGTTCTTCTCCTTGCACGGCTTATTGCACGCCAAACAAACCTTATCCACTGCCACGAACCGATCTGCACACTTCTTGCAGAACACATGGCCACAAGTGCTGACAGCTACTAGCGCAAGGGTGTTTGTGAGAGTGACTTTGCAGCTAGGGCAGATGTAGTTGGTCTCCAGCGATTTGTTCTTCTTCTGCTCATTGCCGTCTTCGGTGAAGTGGACTGGGAAAAGGGATTTCAATTTGAGCTTCTCTTTGCCTTCAGGACATACTGTGCTGGTGGACGGAGCATCAACTTTGATGGGGCTTCGGGAGTGGCAAGGGGAGCCAAAGGCTTTCATGGTGCGAAGGGCTTCCTCTTCATAGGATGTCACCTTGACACTGTTGGCCCCATGGAAGCCATTTTTGCCATTGCAGTGGCTCCTGTCACTGTACTGGGGGACAGCCCCATGGTTCTGCTGGTCAAAAGCATCAAGCTCCCGAGCTCTCTGCAATGCCAGCTTCTCTTCTTCCTCATCTTTCTCCTGCCTCTGTTGAGTAACATGGGCTGCTAACTTCCTATCCAAATATAAATAAAAAAGCATGATAAAGATTTTTTCATTGAAAAACTTAATTAAAGCATCCATGCGGAAGCTCTGGTACATACATCTGAACAATCTGTAGAAAAAGCATGTGATTGATCAACCATGAAAGGAGGGCATACAGTAATCTTCCCCAAACTCAAATATCAAAATGAAAAACACACAGCCCATTAGGCAATTGGTACACGGCCTAGACCGTAATGCTCCAACCTGTCTCTGCCAAAGCACCGTATTGAATTTTATCCCTGATTATAAAATTCTAATCTGAGCACTCTCTTTTCTCCTTGTCCGTTTTCTCTGTTGAAAGTCTTTGGTATTCCGTTGATTACCAAACCCTTCTTCGCTTTGTTTTAGTGGAACACCACAAAACTAGCATGTTTTCAAGGCCATAGGGTTCAAAGTGATTTAATCTTCAAAACTCTATAACAAAATCTAGAATATCCAATAATTGGGTTACAAAGGAATGGGCTCTGAAAGGGAAATAGTATTATAGTATCATGTTTTAGAAGAGTCAATCACTAAAATAGAAAATTTTACTCAAGTTAGCATTTGTTTAATATCACCTGGTATCCTAATAGAAATAAATTTTTTAATCACCAAATCTCCTCTTACACTGTCCCAGCACATGCTTTTAAAAAACTATATATTAGTCTTTTTGAAAATCAGATATTCTTGTGATATTGAGTAACATCCATATCCACCCCTAGATCAGTGTTTATATATGCATTCCTCTTATACCCGGACCTGGCATTATGAGCAACACAATAAATTGATAAACAATGTTCCACTGGTTGGTTTCAAATAAAAAGGTTCCTCTTCAGATTAGAAAAAGAAATACAAAAATTTAGTATTATTTCAAAAGGGAATCACAAATACAAATTTACCATGTAATGATTTCAATTACTTTCAGTTTCAGAAGGTCTATCCAGCAAATCCAACCTTGTTATAACCACAATATTGTATTAGATGAGAAACTAACAAGAGAGGATATAATGTAGATAACACAACAAAGTTGTAAGACAATAGCCATAGTGACGTACACAAGGAAGCGAACAACGCCGGATAGATCTCATTCTAGCGCCAATGAACCTGAAATATAATTTAAGGTAGGAAAAACACTCGAATCCACGAGCAATTGAAAGAGGAAAAACTGAATTTAATTGATAATCAAAGTTGAATGTTAAAATAAAGATACAATGACCTTATATAGACAAATAAAAAAGAATACTATAACTAGAAAACATAATTAAATAAAATCAATCAGAATTCAACTCAGACTGGAAAACTAAATCTTACATAGACTCAGATACCCCGATCCGCTTCAGGCCTGTCGACAGCAAAAAGAAGCCTGTCGACAGATTGTATAATCCCAACTCTCGGGAAGGCTCTGTCGAAGTCAGTCTGTCGACAACAAAAGGGGCATGTCGACAGCTGAAGTTCAAATTATCGACAGGGTTTGCAGCCTGTCGACAGCTGAAGCTGTTTTATGCTTTGCCTTCCTACATCAGTCCTTCCCTCCTCAAAAGAACTCGTTCTCGAGTTCCAATCTAGATATAAATGCTCCGTAGGGACTCTTTCAGCTGGGATTCTTTCACTTCCCAAATACACCACCATATCTTCTTCAAAGAGTTTCTCTCAACTCTTCTTGTCAGCTGTTGCCTTATACTTATTAAATTTATCCACAAAATCTCTCTTTTGTACGCGAGAAAGTTTTATCACAAAATTCACTCTCTCTGTTGTGGCCCCTGTGTATCAACTCTTTAATCTTCTCCTTTAGAACTTCACTCTCTTTAGGATGAATCCAATAGTGTGAAAGACTAAGTAGACTTGCTTTCGGAATAAAATCATTGTGATGCGGTATATTCCTCATGGGTGATAATCCTTCTGGGAGCTCGTCGTGAACTACTCTTTTAAACTCTTCCAATAATGGTCTCATCTTCTTGAGAATTTCAACCGGTAGAGCAACTTCTTTCGTGATAACTAAAGCAAATCTTTGTTTCCTTTGATTCCACAAGAAACTCGCCCCGATTGCATATGGATATGAATTTAGACTCTTTTATTTTGTAGGCCTTGGAGTTGGTGGAATTGGTCTCATGGTAACTATTTTCCCCTTCCAATTGAAAATATAGATATTTTCTTTACCTTTGTGGTTGCATCAACATCATGTTGCTATAGTCTCCCCAAAAGAATATGGCATTTGTCCATATTAACCACATCACAAGTAACGAAATTTCGATAAAATTTGCCAATTGAAATAGGAACATTACATGGATTCATTACCTTAATAGTAGGGCCCTTCTTCGTCCAACCAATGGTGTAAGGATGAGGGTGTAGTTTCGTCTCTAGCTTCAAATAATCCACGAGTACTCTAGAGACGATATTCTCCCAACTTCTGTTATCAATGATGAGATTGCATACTTTGCTCTTGACCGAACACCTTGAGTAAAAGAGTTGATGTCGCTGCGTAGTGTCAGGGTTCTTTTGGTCGCACTGCAATCTGTGAACAACACAATCTACAGTCTCCCTACTCTTCAACAAAGTCTGAATCATTTAGCTCCTCAATCTCGACCTCTTTCTCTCCGTCATCTTCATAATCTGTCATATTGACTTGCCTCCTCTTAGCGCATTCATTGGACCTGTGTCCGGGCTTTCCACACCTATAGCATTTGCCAACCCCAATCTTGGCGCAAGAATTCTCCCTGCTCTACACACTGCGACGGTTGTTATTGGTGTTAATGCAGCGGCATTGGTCGACTGAGGGGCTGGTGGTCGGTCAACCGTTGTGGAGCTCTGCTAAACTCCTGCATCACCTGTTGACTCTTCAATCGGTAATGGACGCTTGAAAGGTGAAGCTTTACTTTGTAATCTCTTGACCTTCAATGCTTGTTGTGGACTTCATCAATGGAGAATACATCGTGAAGGATCACGTATTCTTGAATAGGGTACTTGAGGCCATATTTTGTTGTTTGTTGCTCCTCTGTCATAACCAAATCGCAGCGTGATGCTAGGCGATAGAATTCCTCCGCATATGTCGTGACAGTACTCGTATCTTGCTGACAATGTTCAACAAATTAATTGTAAAAGATTTGCTGATAGTCGGGTGAAAGAAATTTACCTTGAAGTAGCTGCTTCATGCGCCTTCATGTCATCACGATTGGCTTGCCTTGACGTCTCCTTGTGAGTTGTAATTGATCCCACCATGCAGCCGCTCCTCCCTTGAGCTTGTATGCCACAAGCTTGACGTGTTTCTCTATAGAAACATGTCAAAGAACTTATCTACTTCATAAATCCAATCCGAGAAGAATTCAATATCAAGATTCCCACTAAAAGAAGAAATCTCAACTTTTATCCTATACTCATTAGGATTTAGGTACCCTCCTTCCCTACCATGATTAGGATAAGGAACACTAGCTCCCATGTTAAAGTTAAGAAATCCGCCTCTCCTATTTGGATTAAGATTAGTGAATCTTCTCCGTCTTCCATAGGCCATCCCTTCATCTCCATATTCATCTTCAAAGTCGTCGTATTGATAGATGGGATTGCCCAATTCTTTCTCGTTGGAGAATTCCTCAAATTGGGGATGTTGTAGAGGATACCTAACTGGTGGATGAGGTGATGGTGGTTGATTAGGAGGTTGTTGTAGTGGAGGTATTTGGTTTGGTGGTAGTTTATGAGAGGGTGGTTGAAGATTACCAGATGAACGATCTTGTCCGCTTCGGTACGTATCATCGGCCAGACCATAATCGTCGATCTTGAGTGACAATCTCTTAAGTTCTTGGACCACAATGTCCAATATTGATTCAAGAGCACCGATCTTCCCTTCAACAATGCTTATTTTTTATGAAAAGATCTTGCAATCCGTCACCGTCTCCTGCCATCGCCGGAAAGTACTCCAAACTCTGATACCACTTGACACAGACAAGAAAGCGAAAACGCCGACTAGATCTCATTCTAGCGCCAACAAATCATGAATTTCAGGTAGGAAAAACATTCGAATCTACGAGCAAAAAGTAACCAACTCGAATCCACGAGCAATTGAAAGAGGAAAAACTGAATTTAATTGATAATCAAGGTTGAATGCTAAAACAAAGATACAATGGCCTTATATAGGGTAAATAAAAAAATACTACTCTAATTAGGAAATCTAATTAAATAAAAGAAAAGTAAAACCAATCAGAATTGAACTTAGACAACAACAACAACAACTAAGCCATTTGTTCCAAGTATTTGGGGTAGGCTATTGAACCAAAAGAGAATCACGCCGGAGCGGGCACATGGATCAGCTTTCTCCACTCATTCCTATCGAGCAATATGCCTTCACTAAGACCTTTAGCCTCTATATCTTGTCGTATTATCTCCATCCATGTTTTCTTCGGTCTCTCTTGTGCTCTTTTAACTTGCCCTAAATTGATACGCTCTACTCGCAGGACTGGCGCATCTGTAAGTCTACGTCGCACATGACCAAACCATCGTAGGCGGTTTTCTCTCATCTTCTCTTCTATAGAGGCTACACCTATCTTAATACGAATATCCTCATTTCTCACCTTATCTCTCCGCGTGTTACCACATATCCAACGAAGCATGCGCATCTCTGCTACACTCATCTTTTGGGCATGATGTCTCTTTATAGCCCAACATTCTGTGTCATATAACAAAGCTGGTCTAATAGCATTCCGATAAAACTTTCCTTCAGTCATAACGGAATGTTACGATCACATAAAACAACTGTTGCGCTCCTCCATTTTAACCAGTCGGCTTGGATCCTATGGTTGACATCACTATCGATCTCCCCATCCTTTTGGATAATAGAACCCAAGTACTTAAAATGACTGCTCATCGATATTTCTTAACCATCTAGTCTCACAATACTATAATCTCGGATTCCCTATTTACTGAATTTACACTCCATATACTCTATTTTGGCCCTACTTAATCTAAAACCTCGAGATTCTAGAGTTTACCTCCATAACTCCAATTTGACATTTACCCCAGCTCTCGTCTCATTGACTAGGATAATATCATCAGCAAATAGCATACACCACGATATCTCATCCTGAATAGCTCTAGTAAGCTCATCCATCACTATGGCAAATAAGAATGGACTCAATGCAGATCCTGATGCAATCCAACTGTGATAAAAAAATCACTTTTTATGCCTCCACAAGTTCTGACATTAGCCACTACTCCATCGTACATATCCTTGATTATGTCAATATATTTGATGGGGACTCCCTTTTTCATCAATGTCCACCATAATACCTTCTTGGCACCTTATCATAAGCTTTTTCTAAATCAATAAAGATCATATGCAAATTTTCTCTTCCTCTCTCGAAATCGCTCTATAAGTTGAAGCAAATAAATAGTCTCTGTCGTCAATCGTCCCGGCATGAACCCAAATTGGTTCTCTGATATTGTAACGTTCTGCCTTAACCTGTGTTCAATCACCCTTTCTCAAAACTTCATGGTGTGACACATGAGTTTTATTCCATGATAGTTTGAACAACTCTGGATATCACCCATGTTCTTATAGAGAGGTACTAAGGTACTCTTCCTCCACTCATTGGGCATCTTTTTAGTTAGTCAGATCTTATTAAAGAGGTTTGTCAGCCATCTCACGCCCACCTCTCCTAAGCATTTTCATATCTCAATAGGAATTCCATTCGGGCCAACAGCTTTCCTTGACTCCATTCTCTTCAAGGCCTCTTTAACTTTAAATTCGCTAATTTTGCGCATATAATTATGGTTCATATCCTGGCACTGAATGGTAAAGTCACCAAATTCTTGAGTAGAACTAACATTAAATAATTTGTCAAAATACTCCTCTATCTTTCTTTGATTTCTTCATCTCGAACTAAAACCTTCTGATCCTCATCTTTGACACACCTTACAGTACATAGGCTCTAGTCTCTCTCCCTTATTCGAGCAATTCTATATATATCCTTTTCAACCTCTTTGGTGTCCAACTTCTCATACACTTCTTTGTACACTTTAGCTCTTGCATTCTGAACAGCTTTCTTAGCCTCCTTCTTGGTTAGCTTATACCTCTCAAAACTCACTCCATCACAATTTCTCTTCAAATCTCTATAAGAGTCTCGTTTGATCTTAATGGCAACTTTTACCTCTTCATTCCACCATGTGTCCTTATATGGTAGAGTACCACCCCGTGACTCACCAAGTACATCTTTAGATACTCTTTTAATGCAGCTAGCAATTTTGTTCTATGTTGTATCGGGATCATCTTGGGCTTTCCAATCTGCTTCATGTATTACTCGATCTACAAAAACTCCTTGGTTACCTTCTTTTAGCCGCCACCACCTAATCTTAGGATCTAACTTACGTTTAATCTTTCTAAATCTCCTTCTAATCTGGACATCTAAAATTAAGAGTCCATGTTGGGTTACTACACTCTCACCCGGTACTACCTTACAATCCATACAACAATCTTTATCTACTTTTCTAGTTAAAAAGAAATCTATTTGGCTCGCACTTGATCCACTTCTATAAGTGATCAAGTGACTCTCTTCGTAAACCAAGTATTCGCTAAGATCAAATCATATGACAAAGCAAAATCTAGAATCGAGTTACCTAGTTCATTTCTTTTCCCAAAACTAAATCCTCCATGTACACTATCAAACCCATAACGACTAGTTCCTACATGCCCATTGAGGTCACCGCCTATGAAAAGCTTTTCTCTAATGGGTATGCCTTGCATAATCTCATCTAAATCCTCCCAAAAGTAACGCTTGCTTGACTCATCAAGTCCTACTTGTGGTGCATAAACACTAATAACATTAAAAATCTCCCTACCTAAAATAAGTTTAACTAGTAAAATCCTAACACCCTTTCTCCTAATCTCCACTACATCCTCAAGCAATTGTTTATCTATGATCACACCCGCCCCATTACGATTTCTATCTCCACCAGTATACCAAAGTTTATAACCCCAAGGCTCTATAATTCTACCTTTTTCACCTACCCACTTAGTTTCTGGCACACACAAAATACTAACATTCTGTCTAACCATAGCATCAACTAACTCTGCTAATTTATCTGTAAGAGAACCCTATGTTCCATGATGCTAATCTAATCCTATATTCATGAGCTACTTTTTTTACCCTCACCCGCTCATAAAAGTGTAGGAACCCTTGCTCATTTGACACCACATCCGGGCGCCGATATGGCGCGTTGTTTCTGAACGACGACCTAGCAACCCTTACCCACTTTTCACTATACCCGAGCTCCGATGTAGCGCGTCGCTTAGTAGGGGACGCTCCAACGAAATTTAGTGCTTGGTTCAAGTTCATAGTATGTGACAATATTTTACATTGGCTGTCACAGGCCTACCACAACTCTTCTCCTTTATCCTGACTTGGGACAGGCAGTGAACGGTACACTGGCGGAGTTGTTTTCTAAAACGCAACACGCCTGTCGACAGCAAAAAGGGCTTGTCAACAGACTGTATAGTCCAAACTCTCAGGAAGGCTCTGTCAAAGTCTGTCGACAGCAAAAGTTCAGGCTGTCGACAAGGCTGCACCTTGTCGACAGCTGAAGTTGTTACTTTGCCTTCCTACATCACACAGAGTAGTTTCACAGACGTCTAATAAAACTAACGTTAAAGTAACACATGCATGCACATCACACAATAGCTTCATACGACTTCTTGATGCCGTATCTCAATGACCAAAATCCCAATTTCCTTTCAGGTAAAGTACACAAACACAGAGGACAACATACACAAAGATGCCCTCAACAGTAAAAGGGCATCTTGAGTCTCATGTTACTTTTATGATATACCTCTTTTTGTTTAGCATCAAAGTAACCCTTGGAAGGGATCAAAACAGATAAGACTACAAGTATCCTTGAGAACTTAGTCAAAGCCTAAGCTTTGCTTTTAGAGACTCAATCTTTGTGTCTAATCACCTCAATAAATCAAAATCACACATTCCACGAAAAAACTTTCTAGTCACCATAACAATCAAATCTGGGGATAAGTGACCAAAAAGTAGAGCGTGAACCAGAGAAGGTCAGTACTAGAGTGAGCTGAAAGGCACATCATCAAATAAGAGCATCTACTTGAATCGGGCTGGAAAAAAAAAACAAGAAAGTAATAAAGAAAAGGGGGTCCTAGACAATCTCAAGGGCTCCATTTAGCTTATATTGATTTATGTTCCCTTCTCTTCTGTATTTCCTCCCACAGCTCTATCCCAGCATTGACCATACATCATATCACAGTTGTCATACAGCACAAGGTTCGTTCACCCATAAAAATATTCAGTCAACAAATCTACTACACAAATCAATAACTCAGTATATTTTTATTACAGATCCAAGGAAAAAACCTCCCACAAAGAAGTTTCAAATATCTTCTTTGTTTCCTCAAAAGAAAAGAAGCCCGTCCTTTTCCCTCCAACATCTCACCAAGTGTAACCAGACATCACTAATATGCTGGTACATTCTACACATAATTAACCAGACATCATTAAGATACTGGAGCAGTGTACAGATCCAATAACAATTTAATGGACATAAAACCTTTTTATAGATAGATTGTTAAAAATTTTAATTCCCCTCCTCTCTATCTCTCGATTTTAGGGAAGACTCAGCCTAGCCCAAATGTAAATTGAAGCAGATCTGTAGACAGAAATGAGAATCAAAAGGGCGGTACTAAAAATGTTGCCCTAGTATAGTTTCAGAATCTAGATTTCAAAGTTCAAACAAATGAAATAGCTGGATAGAAATAAGAAGAATTGACAAGGTTCGAACAAGATCTTCCAAATCCCAACGCGATGCATTTAACCACTTTCAATCAAACAAAGTGATCCCATGTCAAATAATTACATACAGATCATAAACCTTCCATAATAGCCCAAAGTAAGGGCCCAGAGTTCAAGATTCAAAAGTTTTGGACATCAAATCAATTCACCCTGAGAGATGACAATTACCCATATTGTCAGAGAGACAATTATCAAATAATCAGATCAGATCTTAGAGGAAAAAAAACTATTCAGCATCTGATTTCAAAAAAAAACCTAAAGAAACCAAAAGGTTCAGTTTTTAATGGTTCAAGATCACACCAATCACCTAGCCAACAAAACTATGGGCACAAAAGGGGCTCGCCATGAATCCTAAAAGGCCAGATGAGAGAACCTATTTCATCGATCATGTTCACGATTGTCCAACTAAGGAGCAGCCCTCCAGAATCCTCCCCAAACTAATAGTCTAGAAAAACAGCTTCAGATAATAGATGTGCTCCACAGAATTATGTTCAGCTTCATGGACTAGATAAAGCCAAACTCCAAACCAGAACAAATACAAGGAAATTTAACACACCATAAAAACACCTGACACCTACATTTTTGCCCTGCACAAAACAAAAGGCTAATTTCCTTTTCCTTTCAAAATCCCACCTTTAAACTTCACTTTCTTAGTCTAACCAAACTAAGGTACGGTATATAAAAATCCTGCTCCTGAGTTCCCGAATGCAGACCCTTTCTGCTGTTTCGTATGATGTCAGTGGCACTATCACATTAATTAGTTAACTATGCAGGGTTCTAAAATGGCGTGAGTTATAAAACTCATTTTGGGTCCAAAATGGCAGCACGCCGACGACTGCCAAGTCCCATAGATCACGCGGCTGGGGCTCTTCCAGATATCAAGTTCTGGGCCTACTAACACGCCGTAGGAGAACAAAATCTATACAATGGGATATATATCATTCTCATGACCTAGATTCACGACTACAAATTTTCTAGGTCTCGAATCAAATCATTCAAAAATAATCAATTTTTTACCATACAAACAAAAAAAAAAAGAAAAAACCAACTAATCCAGATCAAATAGCGCTACAGAGACAATAATTCTGCAGAAAAATCAGAAAACCAAGAAGATTCGATTCAAAGTCCAAATCTTTTAGGACCGAGACTGCAAAATTCGAAGTCTGAAGATGGTGGAACAATCGAAATTATTACCTCTGGATGTCCTTCTTCTGAGAGAGGAGGCACTCGAGGATGCATTCCTTGCAGAAGACGTGGCCTTTCTGGCAGCAGCGGGGATCGATGAAGGGCTTGAGGCAGAGGCAGCAAGCATCGAAGGGCTTGATCGAATCCTTGCCGAGCCGCTCCTTTTGGGTCCCGTACCCTAGCTTCCTCTTCTCATCGTAGGTGAAGAAGGCGAGGTCGTTGTTGTTCTTCGAGTGCCGCTGAGGCATCTCCTTCTTCCTTAGGATCGAGAGGTAGAAACCCTAGATTGAGCGCCCGAGAGAGAGGGAAAGAAAGAACGCGGAACAAAAGAAAGTGTCTTTTTTTTTTTTTTTTTTTTTTCTTTTCCTTAATACCATCTATTAACTTTACCGTTTTCTCAAAATATCTTCCTCAAACCTGTTTGGTTAAGGGTGGAAGTGAGGAAGTGAGGAAGTAAGGAATTGGTAATAGTTCCCTTTAGAACTTGGGAATTAGTCAGTAAGTTTTTCGGTGTTTGAATGTTGTTAGGAAGTGTGATTTAAAAAATGTTATGTTTTTTCTGGTGTTTGGATGGTAATGTGAAAGTGGAAGTTGAAAAGTTGACCACAAAGTTGATCGCAAAATAATATTAAAATAAAATTTAATTAAGAAAAATAAAAAATAGACTGTAATTAGAATGCAAGTGAGATTTACATGATCAAAAAATTAACTGTTTTGTGCTACAACTTATTACAAATGAGATTTATATGACCACAAAATTAACTGTAGCACTTCGGAAGTGAGGAAATGGTTGTGTAAAAGAGATAAGAGAAAAGAAAAGCGGTTTTCTTATTTTTCTTTTTCGGTGTTTGGATAGATAGGAAAATAAACAATTATACTTCCTCATTTCCTTACTTCCGCCCACTTCCTTGTAACCAAACACCCCCAAACCTGAATTCTTACTGTACTCCTTTCGATTATTTATTTCTCATTTTATCACAAAACATCAGTAAAATTAGTAAATTACATTATAGTTCCTCCCCTCAAAAAAAAAAAAAAAAAAATCAAAACTTGAGACTATTTTTTTTATCTCAGAGAACCCAAAACTCACCCACCCCATCCAACCAGTTGGGATCCCCCCACCCCAAAATCAAAAATCGAGTAAATTGGTCAGAATCGGTTGTCGGTGGTGATCGTGGAAGGCTATAAAAGTCAGTTCTTTTTTGCCCTCATCACAATTTTCAGTGTTTTTTTTGAAGTTTTCTCTTTTCTGAATTTGAAATGGGTGCGTGGTTGAATTTTTGTAGAGGGACATGGACATTGTTTAGGAATCATAGTTTTTTTACTCATGTGTAGACTGGTCTTGATCTCATGTGATAAGTAGTGCTTGGATGTGGAAAAGAGGGAGGGACTCTATTATGTGGATTGTGTCGTAAAAAACATGTGAGCTTTCATTGAAGTTGCAGATTTTTTTAGTATGACAGTATACTTTAATGAATAATTAGTAAATTAATTTAATAATTAGTTTATAATTAGTTAATTAATTAATTTTGATTAAAAAATTCTGGCAATTGAGGTGGAGGCAAAGGTGCATGAGATTGATTTGAACTTTTAAAATAGTAATACTGTCTCCAATGTTGGTTTTGAATGGCAAAAAGATGTGTAATAAGCTTTGATAATTATGAAGATTAGAAAAAGATGTGTAATTTAGTAATCATTTGAATTCGGTGTAATTTGCAATATCTGAAGCATTTTTCTTGAATTTTTGTTAAAAATTATACTTGAGTACATGTCTATTTTTGCTTTTGATTTAGAGTTGTTTGGCTTCTATGTATACTTGTTATGTGACAGATTTCAAGATGTTTGTTGAAATACACTATGGTGATATTTTTAAGATAGGAGGAAGAAAAAGTATGTGGGCGGTAAAGTCCATGTAAGAAAGGATTTTGACACAAACGGGTAGTCTTGTTTGAAATATAGTACCACCTTAAATAACTGGGGATTGTAGAAGACTTTATAGTCTATTAGAAATTGCCAAAAAGAGATGAACAGTGTTTTGGTACTCATAGAGTGTGATATTGCTGCAAATGAGAGCATGAATATCTTAATTACAATCAAAATGTTGTATACTATATTGAACACTTGAAAGCTGTGACAGGGATCAAGGAATTTGTATCAGATTATTGCAAAGCTGACACTTCAGGAGGGAAAAAGAGCATTCCCACCTCCAAGAAATGTGAGGAACCCAATATTGGCGAGCATCAAACGTTGCAGATAGAGTATAATGTGGAGCAGGTGATGCTTAATAGCACAAGAAATGAGGAGCAAGTGATTGTTGAGGACCAACAGGTGGATACTACAGCTAAAGAAGCTGTAACAGAGGCAGCAGATGAGGAAGCAGCTAAGAACACAATGAATAATTCATAAGCAGGTGGATACTATCAAGGAACTTGTGTCAGAATATTGTTGGAGGGGCCTTCTAAGTACTATTTTAAGAGATTGTAATAACCAGATGTTTCCAGTGACATATGAAGTAGTGAGAATTGAAAACACATTCTTGATCATGTCATTAAATTGCTCTTGGAATCTATTGGAATTGAGAATGTAGCAGGATAGACATTCAAAACTGATAGACAAAAGGTATGAAATCTATCAGTTAATTTTTTGCACACTTTCTTATTATTGCATAATTTTATTCTCTTAGGCTGCTGATCAATTAGGGATAATAAAAGAAATGAGGGGTTTACAACAGTTGCTATAATTCTGAGCCCGATAATCATTATTTTCCTGCACATTTGACAATCTGAACATTTGCACATTTGACAACCATTATTTTTGTTATATTTTAGGTTAGTGGGTTAGTGGGCGGTAATCAAAGACGGAAAGCTGTCACAGAAGTGTAGCTTCAAGATACAAAAAATGTAGTTTCAACTGGGGGTGTCTCACAGTGACATTGCACAAGATGTTGGAGTACAAGTTAATCAACTAGACTCGGTAATAATTGAATACCAAAATTCTCAAGTGTCAAATCCAACTCAGCATTGATATTTCTATGTTACTTATCAATTAGAAGGGATGATACATTCTGCTATATTGCTTAAACATTGTTGCTGGTGGTTTTAAATGTGTTGATATACTTACAAACTGAGTACTTTTAAATGTGTTGATAGTTGGACATTTGTAAGCATTAATGCCTAATATCAAAAATGTAATGATGGATCATCTAAGTACTTTTGAATGTGTTAATGGTTGTTTGTGATTTTTTTTAGAAAGTTTAAAGGGATCTTTTGATTCAGTGATATAAGTTAATGAGGGTTTTTGATATTATACTGAAAGTTTAAGAAGGTTTTTTGAGCTATTTTGAAAGTATAAAATGTTATTCTGAGATCGTTTTTAAAGTTGAGAGTTTTTTTTTTTGAGTCTATTATGAAAACTTCAAAAGAGTTTTTTAGTTACTGAAACTCTCAATTATACTGGTGTGAAACCACTTTGTTTATGCAAAATGAGTGAGAATATGCACTTGTGAAAATTCAAAGTCTCACAATGAAAATTGAAACATTAACTCATAAAAAAATTAAAATATATTGGAAGATAAAGATTTGTCATTAAGAACAATCTGTCATATTATAATATCACGATTTCTTGGTCATTATTTCAACAAAATTCATAGTCTACCAAGGGAAAAAAACCCACAAAACCCCAGTGATTACACAACTAACAACGAGATACATTGTAGTTCTCCTAATTTCCTCAATTAAACTCTGTTTTTTTACTTCAGTTGTAAAACCTCTGTGTGGATCTTCTTATTCCTTTTCTTTACCTCCACAATATCTCTCTGCAGTACATCAATCGGAGAGTCTTGCAAATTTTTAGTCACTGTCAATTCTCTACTTCTTGCTCTCCTTTGTTTCCACTCTGTAGGTTGTGATCATGTGACTTCATCTTCTTTTAGCTCCATTCATTTAAAATACCCACAATCATTGGTTTTTCAATTGCGACAACCAAAGAACCGCTTACCAGGATTCGAAGACGTCATCGACCGGCCGATCGAAGGACAAGAGGCACTGGTGATTAGAAGAAGGTACATGAAATAACTTTATTCATAAGAAGTTAGAGATAGCTTAATTGAAGATAAAATGAGAGAGAACCACCTGAGAAGGTAACAAAGACCTCTGAAGTCTTACACTTTAGGATTAGGAGAGACCGGATCATAGTTAAAGAAGTGGTTAGGACCAAGTAGCTGACCAATATGGACATCAACTGAAATAGTCAAAAAAAAGCAGGAAAACAGAAAGAAATTAAGAAGAAGAAGAAGAAGAAGAAATTGGTGATTAATCTAATCTTTAAAAGATCCAATTTGCTTTGTTAGAGAAAGTGATGAAACCCATTTCATGACATTGAAACCTCTGTGATCAAACCAGCAAGGAATTACTCTTTAAGAGAAGAACAAAATGAACAGATACAGAACCCTGCTAACACCTATGCCCAGTGTTGTGTCCTTGTGACTGGTAACTAAAAGAGCTCAAAAAGCAAATAGTTTGATGGATTCAATAGAGAGACAATCAACCAGGATCAGAACTCAGGGGCTATATTAATCCCAAGGGGACGCCTTCCCAGATTCAGAAGACTAAAATGCAATCCATATGAAGAAAGAATACATGACCTAGCCACGATAGATAATCATGCACAAACCTAAGGATTTTATGCCAAAAACTCGGCGGAATTTCCTTGACAAAATCTTTAGATGCATAATTTTTCTATCAAATGATCCTCTTATCATTGTGAAATGATCTCATGTAGAAAAAGAATGTGCTTCTTGTGTTGTGAATAACTGAATACGTTCCTTGTACTCCCAAATGAAAGGGTTATTTGGCTGCAAAAAAATCATTAGAAGTTTTGATTACTGAAGGAACAAATAATGATTTTATCACTTCCAGGTCTGATGGCTATTTTTACTTTTAATTTTAAAACAAACGATGTAAGACATAACCCTTTGGCACTGGTGTACTGAACTAGAGGCATGTGGATGATGCAATGCCCTTGCAACAAGGACACAGTCCCAAAGGCAAAATGACGTGAAACGATGGAACCGATCACGTATGAAATCAGTGATAAGGCCAAACTCACAACGATTCACTACGATCTTTGGTAAGAATAATTTAAAACTAATGATATGATAAGATAGATTTTGACAAAAAAATTATACTCAAAGTGTAGACAATTTGAATCGTCATAGAACCACACGCAAAACTTATTTCATTAAGAACAATCCAACTCGCAATGTCAGAACAGTAAAATAAAGGGTAAACAGATTCGCACACTCATAATTTATTTGTGAACAATAGAGATTTACTGATAAAATAATAGAGATAAATGCGGTAGTGTAACTCAACAAATATACTGATGTTGTAACGTCCTGCCCTGGTAGGCACGGATACGCTACTACGACGTATAGACGCTAGGCTGGTATACCCTCACGTATGTACGCTAAGCATCAGTACAGTACATGAATTAGAGTATGAAAGTATATTGTATATACATTCCAACAGAAAAGAATACAAACACATAGTTATCATAGAGAGTGATTTAACATTACATGAATATTACATCATCAGAGGCGCAAAAGTAAGATTACAAGAAATGAAAAGACTGAGAGATGCTCACGAGCTGCAAAAAGGAGCTGGTCAAAAGGAAGCAGTCTGGGGATGATCTGTCTGCTCCACAAGGAAAGTCCAATCTTCTACATAAGGGTCCGCTTCAGTCTAAGCTCTGGGATCTGGACATGCAGGTTCAGGATTGTTAGGAAGCAACCCAACGAGTATGTAAAATGAAGTCAAGTGGCGTGCACATGCAATCACACATGTACATGATCATAGTGACGTGGCTCAATCATGCAAGTACAAGCCAGTAAACAAGAAAATCAGAAAGTTTAATATAGTAGCACAGACAATCATACATGTATGGAGCATCGTGTCATGCAAACAGTATGTCAGGCAATCATACATAGTGAAACAATGTGTTCAGCTCAAGTCGTACAAACATGAATTGGAGAACTGTAATACAGTGACAAGGCCTATGCACAGGTAAATTAACGTGTATCGAGTAATGTTTCGTGCACTCAAATCATACAAGCATGAACCAATCATAACAAAGCAGTGTAACATGAAATCAATATTAAATCCAGTAACGTGCAATCAGATTATTATATTATTATTAAGACTTATCCAAATTCATATATTTCGATATGTGTGTTATTCCACATATTTTCACATACAAATCGAGCGAGGTTAGTTATTGGAGACTGACGGGGCTCGACGAACCATGTTTAAAACAGATCCCGCACGTGTCGGGGACAACGATCCAAGAGCTTCTGGCACTGAACCAGAACGTGCCGCTAAGCACCGAGACTTATTGTACGTCCGAACAAAAGTAGGGTGTCGTTGCTCCCATAGGAATAGGCCGAGGGGCTTGTTGCACACTCAGATGGAATTCAGGAAATACAAGAGGAGTAGGGTTGCCAGTACACCACACTGGAACATCTAGTGACCCTCAGGTAGAATCGAAGTTTAAGTTGCACAACAGTAGAACGGTCACCTTAAACACAGAAACTATATCAGTAACTATCAGTTTCCCCCGTCCCGGTGTAAGTTGTCTAATTATTGCATTATGATACATGATGATCCAGTAATAGGGATTAACATGAATATTATAATAAGAGGAACTTGCTTGATGGAGGAGTATAAGATTTCTGGGTGTTTAACATGATAATAATTGTTAAGTCCCCGTAATGTGATAATTATGAGTCGGGTAGTTAATCAGTTAGGTGTCAGGGTACCAAGTGAAGCATACAATACAAGTAAATACAGGATTACAACATCATGCCCAACATAGTTCAGGAAAACAGTACATATAAACATTTCAAACTCTTCACAACCATATTAATAATTATTATTAATTAAATTATTAATTAATTATCCATACGGGACTATTAAACTGGAGCGAACCTAGGTCGTGTCAGCATAACGCCCGGTATACAGTTACAGCTTGGCTCCTGGCGAGGCTAGCGTGCAGCTTTAAATGCTAACGCGCTCGGTGAGGCTAACGCCTGCGGCGAAACAAGCGTATGAACGCCTTATTAACGCACAAGACGAAGCTACACTCGTGGCGGAGCTAAATGCTCACGGCGAAGCGAGCGTATAAACTCTTAGCTAATCGCACACGATGAAGCCACGCTCACGGTGAAGGTAAACGCACGCGGCGAAGCAAGCGTTTGAACGCCTTGCTAATGCACACGGCGAAACTACGCTCGAGGCAAAATTAACGGTAAAGTGCTGAGCGCTAAGCTCACCTACCCGACGGAGCTAGTAAAGCATGGAGGCTGAAGTGAAGCCCGAAGGCTGAGCCTGAAGGTTGAGTGAAGCCCGAAGGCTGAGGCAAAAGGCTAAGATCGGTAGGATCGACAAGTCCAACAATTATTCAAGTGATAAGGGACGAGGTACTCGCGTGGAGCGAGGTAAAAGTACTCGCCTAAACGACGCCCAGGGCACGACGACAGACTACAATGACGGAGGAGCTCCAGCAGGGCTAACTCGCAACACACGAGGAGGAGAGAGAAACTGAGAGAGTTTGAATGAGAGAGAGAGAGAGTTAGAGAGAGAACGGGAAAGGGAGTAAGAGAGAGTGTGAGAGAGAAAGAGAGAGAACGAGAGTGTGAGAGAAAGCGAGAGAGAGAGAGAGATATATAAAGAATAAAGAGAGAACGGGAGAGAGAGATGAGAGAGGGAGAACAGATAGAGATAGAAAAGAGAGAGAGAGAGAGAGAACAGATAGAGATAGAAAAGAGAGAGAGAGAGAGAACAGGGGAAAGAGGGAGAGAGGGGGAGGAATGGCCCGGTGGTGGAGGAGGAGGCCGACCAGGTAGAGGTGGCTGGAGGAGGGTGTGCCGGCGGGAGGTGACGCCAAGGTGAAGGGTGCAGCCAGGGAGAGAAAGAGAGGGAGTGGGGGAAAGGTGGCAGAGGTGGAGGAAAGGAAGGAGGCCAGGAAGCTGGTTCTGCTAGTGGTGGTTGTCGGCGACTAGTAGAGGAGAGAGGGAGAGGAGAGAGTGGGAGCGCAGGGGACGAGAGTGGGAGAGAGGAGAGTAAGGGAGAGAGTGAGGATGACACTGAGAGAGTGATATAGGGAGAGAGGGAGAGAGTGATGATGAGAGAGGGAGAGGGGAAGGTCGGCCGAAGGGGGGACGATAGGTGATGATAGGGGAGGCGTGGCGTAGGGCGGCTGGCAGGGATACGGGGTACGGCTGCGCCGCGTGCATGGGAAGGGGCCAGAGGAAAGAGAAAAAGGGAACGAAAAAGAAAGAAGAAAGGAAAAAAGAAATAAAAAGGAAAAAAGAAAAAGAAAGGGACAAAAGAAGGAAAAAGAAAAGAAATTAGAAAAAGGAAAAAGAAAAAGGAAAGGAAATTGGATGTGGGTCCAGGCTCTGGCTGGGCTTGGGTCCAAGTCCAGAACTGGGCTGGGTCCAGGGTCTCGAACTAGGTCCAAGTCCACTGAATACCGACCGAATACCGAATAATAAATGCGGAAAAATAGAAATAATAAGGGCAATAAATCAGGACACGTAACTGGATACGTATTTCGGGA
Organism: Agave tequilana; assembly: GCA_038442645.1. NCBI lineage: Eukaryota > Viridiplantae > Streptophyta > Magnoliopsida > Asparagales > Asparagaceae > Agave > Agave tequilana. The sequence goes on from JAVJIF010002909.1 coordinate 126,808, forward strand.
TCAGGGTGTTACAGATGTGCTCAAAATAAAAGTTACTTACCGACAAGGCACATTCTCGGGTATTCGTTATCCCGTATACTTAGTGCTCTCACTTTTGACTCTGCTACTCTTGTTCAAATCTGTTGGAGCCTGAATGATGCATGCCTTGTTGTTTGTTGCGCAGGTTAACTGAGGTGTTGATGTCGAGGCATGAAACTGGACCAGTTGCTTCTGGACTTGTTCAAGAAGTCGCATCCAGGGAACAGAACACGCTCAGGCCAGAGAGATGGCGCAGGTGGGCGGCCTCCGTGTGCAGGCATCAAATTGGCTGGCGCAGGTGGGGCTCCAATTGTGTGTGGATCGACGTGCGAAGCTGGGCAAGAGAAGAAGGTGGCGTGGTGGTGGTGGTGGTGGTGGGGGTAGCGCACGACTGAGGAGAGCGGAGTAAGCGATGGTGCTAGCTCTTGGCGCACGCTGGGGGGAGAGAGGGGAGTAGGTGCGGCTGGCTGTTGGCACACGTAGAGGGAGAGAGGGAGCGATGGGATGCTTGTTGTTGGCTGTCGTTGGTGAGGGCTTCCAGTTGGAGGAGATTATTGGTGGGGAAGGCAGCAAGGGTAGATGACAATGGGAGGGTTATTTGATTTAATTTGTTGTAAACAACCAGATTGAGTGGCTAATCACTTGTAACTGATTTCAGATTTGCGATGGAGTGGGATTTGTAATTGGAATTTGAAACTGACGGGGATTTGAAGTGGGTAGATGAATTGAGTTTCACACCAGCACCAATTGAAATGGAAATTTCACACTCCAAATTCAAAAGAAGATTAAATTTTCATAACAAAAAATATTATCATCAAAGTCTATCTTTATTATCTTTATTTGTTCCATGCAATGCCAAATCAATAGGCCAAATAAAAAGAGAGTTCCCACTCACAACCGATATGAGACTAAACAATATGAAAAGACAGTAAGGTATATATAATAAAAGACAAATGACTCAACAAGAAAATAAGATACGGACTCCAGCTAAACCCAAATGACTGCAGCTCAACGCCTAGCTGTCGCCCAACGCATAACAGCAGTCCGACACCTCTTGTGCGGATATACGTGATGGTACCTCCTCCTCGGACACGCCGATGTCATGTCCTCATCACAAAACCTATAGATAACATATAAATAAAATATGAATCAAGTTCACAGGAAAAAGAAAGCAATGCAAAATCAAACAAATACCGTGATAGGTTAATACTAATGAGATTGTAGGTATTTAGAAGAATTACAATCTAATTAAAAACAAACTAATGTATGTCTTAACCATTAGGCAATCCATGAATGATCATTGGGCTTGTGCATAGCACTATTCTTTTGACAGAGGATTTTGTTTCAATTTACATACGATCAATTTTAATTTAAACTTCTCAAAATATAAGCTTCATAATTGTGGTACATGACACATTTATTAAACATGGATGTTAATCAACCAACAACAATATTAAGCCAAATAGCACACAAGTCTCAATCATATGCAACAAGTTGTAGCTTATGTAGTTTATATTTTCTTCTTAACTTGAATTTAAGACACTCTAGTAGGGTTACCTAACATGAAGAAGAGATCTTCCCACCATCTCTAATCTTAAACTCACAGAAGACTTTTAGTTTCAGAACTCTCAGCAAGTACCTTGTGACTGGGGCTACGATCTAAGGATGACTCCCAGAACTCTCAGCAAGTACCTTGTGACTGGGGCTACGATCTAAGGATGACTCCCAGAAAAAAGCTAAATTTCCTGGTTTATCTGCAAACATTTGGAGGACTTGAGGAATAGGAGGAACATCGACTTCAAGAACACCCTCTAAAATCTGAATCACCTTCCCCATTGATGGCCTAGAATTCTCATCATCCTGAACGCACCAACAAGCAGCCTTACAAGCTCTAGTGACCTCTTCCAAGTTGGCATCACCCTCCAGCCTGTGATCCACCAAGCTGATTGTATCCCCTTCAACAAGTTTACAGGCTGCCAAAAGAGGAAAGAAACTAGGTTTACATTTTTCAGCCTCACCTGAGTTTCTCTTCCCGGAAATAATCTCAAAGAGCATCATTCCATAGCTATAGACATCGGCCTTGGCTGTGATAGCCAGACCGGAAATCCATTCAGGAGCGAGATATCCTCTGGTTCCTCTCATTGTAGTTAGAACTCGGCTGAAGTCCCGGCCAATGAGCTTGGCTAAACCAAAATCCGCCACTTTTGGAACAAAAGAAGCATTCAAAAGTATGTTTTCTGGCTTGATGTCGCAGTGAATGATGCAATCTCTACATTGTTCATGGAGATAAGCTAGACCTCGAGCAGTACCAAGCGCTATTTGGTACCTCAGCTTCCAGTTTAAAACTTTACCAGAATCGTTTTGAAACAGCAGATTGTCTAAAGAACCATTGCTCATATACTCATAGACAAGGAGCTTGTGCATTCCTTCAGAGCAAAACCCATAAAGTTGGACAAGATTTACATGCTGAATTGTTCCAATAGTGCTAACCTCAGTCCGGAACTGCTTCTCTCCTTGCCCGATCCGTTCAAGCTTCTTCACAGCTACTTCAGTAGAATCAAGTAGAACACCTTTGAAAACCGAACCGAAACCTCCTCCCCCTAATTTTTGGGAGAAATTCTTTGTCACACGCTGCAAATCACCATATCTAAACGCAACCAAACCACCTGCCACCACCTTCGTCTTGCCCACCATTCCTCTTCTCCTCCTCATCTGCCTAATTAGCAACCACATAGTAATTAACAAAGCCAGAGAACCAGCACAGCTACCCAGTATGATCCCGATAACAATTCCCTTACTGCTTTTAGAATCTGGAAGCTCTGAACCAGCGAGACGAAGGAAAATAGTTCCCCCGTCCAACCCAACATACTGATCTTGGAGATTAAGCAAGTCCCCATACCAAACTGAACAGCCATTACCGCCATAAGAGTAGGCGGTACATGAACAATTACTCAGGCAACCTAACTTGCAATCTGCAGCACTCCCAACTTGTAAACTTCGAGCATTATCAGGCATTCTCACATCAGACATGGTATAAAACCTATTTTTCTCCATCCTGCTAGAGCTATTCTTACCACACTGCAATGGGGTATTCCTCGAACAACCCCCTGTTCGATCACTCATATCCCAATCCGATGGAGACTTCTCAGTGAACCCTTTGATGCAGTTGCAGAAAGGCATGGCATTCTCATTGCAGATACCAAAAGGGCCGCACAGAGCATGCACTTGGCATTGTAGTTTCGGCTGAGTCCAAAACAGGATCCATTCTTTGCTGTAGTCCACCCATGTCAGTTGTTTGATTTGGCCAGAGACATCCAGTATGAACCTGGAGAGGATATCACTCCTAACAGAATAAGTGAAGTAATTTTCTGTAGCATTAGAGACATACTGGAAGCTGTAGCCATATGCACCCGTTTCTGAGCTATAGGCTATCATCTCTGGAACCAAGCTGAATATTTTCCCATTCCATGTACCACTGATCCAGTAACTATAAGAATTATTCCAAAGCAAGAGGTATTGGCTAATCCCACTTGGGTCTATCTCAAAAGAAAAGATCCCAGGAGCAGGATCATCTGCAGTCTTCCACGAAATTAAGCGTTGGTACTCTCCGGTGACTTTGTTCAATCCAACCTTAGCACCAGGGAGCCATGTGTTGGTTGGGTGATCAAAGCTCTGCCACAACGTTATGTTGGGGTTTGACCTCTCTCTTAAAACAAGGTTTCCAGTGTCCAGTAGCACGGCAACTGTGGAATTGGATGCTAGAGTTGTATTCGTGGACCATATCTGGGGATTGGATAGGTTTGAGAGGATTAAATTGCCATCAACAGAGATCTTAAGCTCTGCTGTTGTAGGATCAGTGATTGGGGTCTCTCTGTTGGCAACCCAAACTGAGGTGAGCTGAGAGACCTTGTTGGGGTTGTACCAAACGCCAACATGGTAGTAAGAGGAGTTGCCTGGCTGGAAGAAGCCTAGCACAAAGTTGCCACCTTCAGATGTTAGCTTTTGTGATCCAGAAAGAGACTGGTTGTGAGAGATGGAGTCTGCTGCAGAGGCGAGGTTGGCAGAGAAGTGCAGAAGGAAGAGGAAAGAGAGTGTGGCATAGGATAAGCTTGAAGTTTTTTGAACACCCATGGATGAAACAACCAGGACTGAGTCTAGGGATGAAAGATTGCAGAAATAGCTGATAGAGGGGAACTTGACAGTTTTATGAGTTGTGAGTTCTATAAATTTGCACTGTATGTGGGTCATGCATCTAGCCTGATCACTCAAAATCTTCCATATTTCATAAGTTCAATTATCTTCTGAAAAGGATGCATTCTCCTCTGGTTGGTCCATATCCCTATCAATGACTAGTCAACGCACACTTGAGATTGGCACTGCATGAGTAAAAAAGTAATTGACCCAAGCAACTGAAAGAGTCGTGTAGAATAGAGAACTGATCGGATCCCATAAGCAAATTTCATAAGTCATACAATCAAAAACAGTATGGGTATATTCAGGTTTACATTACTTGACCTGATCCGATCCATTCCAATCGACTATACATATGTGCTAGCAGCAAACTATTGGCTGTTTACGACAAGTTTTTGAGAAGAAAGCAAGGATTAAAGATTCAGGTTCAAGATGCGGCTGATGTATGAAAGTTTAAGGCAATGTTTTAAAAAAACCCGTTATAACTCGTTATATCACGTAACGCCGACCAATCGTTATGTAACATGTCTAAAAAACACAATGTTTGATAATTATGATTATTTTACCTGTAACTTACGTTACATTACGTTGTTAACGTAACGTACCATAACCTACATTACGGTGCAAGTCGACTTCTTCTAAACCCCCCATATTCTCCTGGTCTAAGGCAAAAAAAAAACTCCAAATTCGCGCATTTGTCGTTCTCTCTGCAACCTTACCATCATCTCCTCGTCGGCGCCAAGAAGAAGAAGAAGAAGAAAGAAGAAGACATACCGCTCTTCGATCAACAATAAAAGAAGAAGAAGACCTACCTCTGATGGTTCTCCGTAGTGGTGGTTCTCGTCGGCATTATCCCCAAGTGTTAGTTCTTCGTCTCCAAGCACATGTAAGCTCCCCCCTGATCTCTCCTCTCTCTAGCGTCCCCCTAGATCTCTCCCCCCCCCCCTCCTGGTGGATCTCCGTCATGGTGGTTCTCTCTGGCGTCATCTCCAAGCGGTGGTTCTCTGTCTCCAAGCATAGATAAGCTCTCTCTTCCGATCTCTCTTCTCTCTCTCTCTCTCCATTCTCCCCCCGGATCTCTCTCCCCTCTGATCTCTCTCTGCTCTCTCCCCCAGATCACTCTCTCTACTCCCTCTTCCTCTCGATCTCTCTGCTCTCTCCCCTTCTGATTTCTCTCTTGATCTCTCTGCGCCGGGGGGGGGGGGGAGATCGGGAAAGAAAGCAGAGAGAGATCAAGAGGGGAGAAAGAGAGCAAAGAGAGTGATGGAGGGAAAGCAGAGAAAGATTGGGGGTAAAATTTCGGAGAGAATGAAGGACACCGGGGGGTATAACTGAATAGTATATTGTAAATTGAATTATGAATTATAATGAATAGCATGACTACAAAATTATGAATTATGATTGAATTATGAATTATTGCAGATTGAATTATGAATCTTTCTGCAGATTGAATAGAATGGCTAAAAATTATGAATTATAATGAAATATGCAGTTATTATTATTTGTATAGATGGAATTATGAATTATAACTTGTGAATGTGAAAAATTATTTTGAGACTTGCTAGATGTGTTATATATTGTTTTGATATTTTTCTAGATTTTTTAAAATTATTTTTCTATTTATAAAAATTCTTAAATATAGGAGATATATTTATTTTTATTAGATAAATATTAAATCGTGTAACCCACATTATGCGTTACGTTATAACCTATGTTAACATAACAGAAGAAAAACGTTATCGTTATGTTATCGTTATTTTAAACATTGTTTTAAGGATTGAAATAGGACGACTACTTCAACGTGAAATCTCTGATTAGGATTCAAAAGGTTTGAGTTAGAAACTGCAGCAGGTGATACATAGGCAACAACAGGGATTCAGATTCATCTATCAAGGATACATCAGTAGTTTAATTGGTTAAACTACCCTCAAAATTGTAAAGTTTGAATTGTCAGCTAGAGAAGAAGTCAGCATGAATGCAGGAGATTTCCAGGGTCAAGGACAGCAACGGTGTAATTGGATATTATACTCTTAGATTGCCACCACATATTTTAAGCTCTGCTGTTGTAATGTATCAATGACTTGTCAATGCACATTTGTGACTGGCACTGCATGAGACAAAAAATTATTTACCCAAGCAACAGAAAGTCATGTAGAATAGCAGGCTGACAGACCATATAAGCAAATTTCATAACTCACATCCTCAGAACAATTTGGATACGTTCAGGTTCACATTTGCTTGACCTGATCTGGTCAATCCAGTCAAAGTACCTATTAGAGTAGAAATAGGATTTTTCTTTATTTTTGGTTTCTTTATTTTGATTTCCTACTCCAAGTTGAATATTGTGTATTATCCTGGTCTTATTAGCGCATGTATTTCTTTTCTCTATAAATAAACGACCTCTCTAACTGAGGGAACACAGTTTTTTTCCCTTCTGTTGTAATGTATCAATGACTTGTCAATGCACATTTGTGACTGGCACTGCATGAGACAAAAATTATTTACCCAAGCAACAGAAAGTCATGTAGAATAGCAGGCTGACAGATCATATAAGCAAATTTCATAACTCACATCCTCAGAACAATTTGGATACGTTCAGGTTCACATTTGCTTGACCTGATCTGGTCAATCCAGTCAAATTACCTATTAGAGTAGAAATAAGATTTTTCTTTATTTTTGGTTTCTTTATTTTGATTTCCTACTCCAAGTTGAATATTGTGTATTATCCTGGTCTTATTAGCGCATGTATTTCTTTTCTCTATAAATAAACGACCTCTCTAACTGAGGGAACACAGTTTTTTTCCCTTCTGTTGTAATGTATCAATGACTTGTCAATGCACATTTGTGACTGGCACTGCATGAGACAAAAAATTATTTACCCAAGCAACAGAAAGTCATGTAGAATAGCAGGCTGACAGACCATATAAGCAAATTTCATAACTCACATCCTCAGAACAATTTGGATACGTTCAGGTTCACATTTGCTTGACCTGATCTGGTCAATCCAGTCAAATTACCTATTAGAGTAGAAATAAGATTTTTCTTTATTTTTGGTTTCTTTATTTTGATTTCCTACTCCAAGTTGAATATTGTGTATTATCCTGGTCTTATTAGCGCATGTATTTCTTTTCTCTATAAATAAACGACCTCTCTAACTGAGGGAACACAGTTTTTTTCCCTTCTGTTGTAATGTATCAATGACTTGTCAATGCACATTTGTGACTGGCACTGCATGAGACAAAAAATTATTTACCCAAGCAACAGAAAGTCATGTAGAATAGCAGGCTGACAGACCATATAAGCAAATTTCATAACTCACATCCTCAGAACAATTTGGATACGTTCAGGTTCACATTTGCTTGACCTGATCTGGTCAATCCAGTCAAATTACCTATTAGAGTAGAAATAAGATTTTTCTTTATTTTTGGTTTCTTTATTTTGATTTCCTACTCCAAGTTGAATATTGTGTATTATCCTGGTCTTATTAGCGCATGTATTTCTTTTCTCTATAAATAACGACCTCTCTAACTGAGGGAACACAGTTTTTTCCCTTCTGTTGTAATGTATCAATGACTTGTCAATGCACATTTGTGACTGGCACTGCATGAGACAAAAAATTATTTACCCAAGCAACAGAAAGTCATGTAGAATAGCAGGCTGACAGACCATATAAGCAAATTTCATAACTCACATCCTCAGAACAATTTGGATACGTTCAGGTTCACATTTGCTTGACCTGATCTGGTCAATCCAGTCAAATTACCTATTAGAGTAGAAATAAGATTTTTCTTTATTTTTGTTTCTTTATTTTGATTTCCTACTCCAAGTTGAATATTGTGTATTATCCTGGTCTTATTAGCGCATGTATTTCTTTTCTCTATAAATAAACGACCTCTCTAACTGAGGGAACACAGTTTTTTTCCCTTCTGTTGTAATGTATCAATGACTTGTCAATGCACATTTGTGACTGGCACTGCATGAGACAAAAAATTATTTACCCAAGCAACAGAAAGTCATGTAGAATAGCAGGCTGACAGACCATATAAGCAAATTTCATAACTCACATCCTCAGAACAATTTGGATACGTTCAGGTTCACATTTGCTTGACCTGATCTGGTCAATCCAGTCAATTACCTATTAGAGTAGAAATAAGATTTTTCTTTATTTTTGGTTTCTTTATTTTGATTTCCTACTCCAAGTTGAATATTTTGTATTATCCTGGTCTTATTAGCGCATGTATTTCTTTTCTCTATAAATAAACGACCTCTCTAACTGAGGGAACACAGTTTTTTTCCCTTCTTCACCTCAACATGGCATATCAGAGCAAATCCTAACCCTATCTTTTTTTTCTTTTAAAAAAAAAATCCCCTCAAAATCCCCAAAAATAATTCTTATTTCTACTCTAATAGTACCTATGTGCTACCTATAGCTCACTAAATGTTCAGTTGCTATGCCAAATTGCTGAACCTAGAATTTCATCAGATTTAACTTTTTGAAGTTAAAATCTTCAACTCCCAACTAAACATAAGAGTGAGTCTGACCCTTCTGGCTAAGGAATTAGCCTCCCAATTTGATTAATACATCAATTATTGGATTGTACAAGTTTTCATTGAGACTTAATCTAATGTGAATAAATTATTTTAAAAAAAATCAATATTGCCAGTTACCTTACTTTTTGTATTTTAAAATCACTTTTAAGTTTTTAAGTGACCGATGTCAACAGAACATGACTGTACGAAACTGTTGAAACCAGTAAAATTTTAGATACCGATACAAAAAGAGGTGACCGGTGCAGAGATTTCAAACCTTGAGTATACGTGCTAAAATACTCAGGGCAGACGTCCTTGAGGTTCCAACATGTTTGGAGTGCATTCGGTGAGAACAATGCATGTGATCTAGCCACTATGGGTGAGCATACAAAACAATAATATCAGAATGTACAGACAGTGCAAATTCGACAGTAAGTTACTACAAATTATTTCTTATGACATTGTTTGAAGGTTACTTAAGTAACATATATAAATTCTGTGTTAAAAATCACAATGCATCCCTTTTCAAGACAACACAGATAATTTTCTCACTAACACTGCATGATCTAGAACGATATCAGAATGGTGAAAAGCAACTCAAATATGGCAAATGGTTGGTCAGCTGTGGGTAATGTCAATTTATGAAATCTGGTCATTCTCAGTTTACTTCCTCCTAATCCCTTCACATTTTTCAATTACAAAGGCTCATATTTATTCGACATCTGGAAGCTTGTGCCATTTTGCTATGTACGCCCGAAGATGATCAAGTAAAACAAAAATTTGCTCCCCGGGAATGTTTTCATAATTTGGATGTAAACTATTTCAAGGGAATATTATTAAGTTATTGACAGAGATGTCATGAATATACGGGCTGAAGAATACAGGGCCAGATTTTCTTGGGAGTTTACCTTGTCGCGATGTTAGGAGAAAAGCAGTATGAACAAGTTATTAATTCACGAAAATTATGATGACAACGAAAACATCTAATGAATAGAGGAAAAGCACTTTCGTACATTTTCTAAGAGTAAAAGAGATATGTAAGAGTTGTACAAAGAATTATGAAATCTATTTTACGAAGCAACTATGAAGGGAAGAAACTGAGCAAAGACTTTCTGAAAATCAATCTGGTTTTCTGACAGAAACTGCTCAATAAGATGACTGATGGCAGATTTAGATAGAAGAAAAGATATTTATGAATGATTTTCATCAGTTTAAGAAAAAGTTTGTGATAGGCTCGACCAAAATTATACGGTGGGCTTAGAAAAGATATTTATGAATGATTTTCATCGGGCAAGATATCGGCGCGCATATCGGGCGTTCATATCGGACACTCTATATAATGATATATTGAAAACTAAAAGTTGGTTTAGTGTCATAAATATCATCTACCAAATAAAAATGATGTAATATGCATGCAAGGACTGTAAAAAAAATAATGTATATTTGCACACAGTCGTGAGTAATTTGATAAATAAGTTATTTCATGGAATTGAAAAATATAAGATTACAAGTTGGATAATCTACTTATATGGTCGCCGTCAATTCACGGAGGAGAAAAATTAGGGCTCGATTTTTATCGAGCCCTAATGGTGCAAACAACATTTATATAGTCAGATGGCGGGTCGGGTTTGGGTTCAACGCTAATGAGTTCAAAAAAAAAGCGAACCCAATTAAATAAATCCATATCATCATATTTTGCACCGACTTATATCTGGCGATTTATCGAGTGATTTTTCAAATATCGGCCGTTTTTTGATGCAAACGATATGGGCGAATGGTTTCCCCTATCGTATCGGCAACAAGAAAAAAGAAGATACCAGTCAATATCTCGGCCGACTCAGCCGATATTTAAAACAATGTTTATAATTTTAACTTATCATGAACATCACAAACTAACTCATCTCTATGCAAATCTATCTTATAACTCCAATATATGTTACAAGTACAAATCGAATAAGGTTATGAGCATAAATAACAAGAGACTTTATAATTAATAACATATAATTGTATCTGTAATACATTTACTTTTAACGAAAATTCCCCTAATGCCTAAGTTGGGCCTCCACCTCGCCACGACCTGAAACATAGAACTGCGAGGGGGTGAGCTGACAGCTCAATGAGTAGAGTTAGAAGAAAATAAAGAAATGATATATATCTAATAAGAAGTATGATTTTCTTCAATAACAGAGGCAAATATGGATAAACAAAAGAACAGAAATCGACAACATGTCATAAATAAACAATCAAAGCAATTATCTTCATAGTATGCGGGATGGTCTGACTCCTTCAGTCATTAATTCTTTTTAACTTTCTTGAATTACTTTCCCGTATATTACATATATTCTTGGTTACTTATAGATTATTACCAAGTTTCAACTTATGTATACACAACACGTATCACACACGTATCTCATATACTACACACAATGATACACCAATCATAATAACTAAATCATAACACAGTTTGTAAATCCAAATAATACATATATATTATATCACAAGACGTACTTGTATATCACATAATCATATCACAGTTCAAGTACTTTATGGATTAACCCTTACACATTCACACATCATATTATATTTAAGAACAACTTCCTCACCTCCTTGTCGGCGTCATCAAGCTCATACCATCACATCTCTTACTCTCCTGGCCTGCACCTTGCCTAGCCATCGTCCTTATGTCCCAACAGTAGCCGTAGATTCAGATCTCACATACAAGGAGGGGTGTGGGGCTATATGGAAAAAAGGACAAGAGGGTGAAAATAGAGTGAGAGAAACAAATGCGAGTGGTTGCTCACCGGGGCTTGGCCGGCCACCACCCGCAGTCCGACCTCCCCTAGTCCAACCGTCAGCCACCAAGGAGGAGAGGGAGGCTGACGGTGTTGAGAGAGAGGGTCTAGAGGAGAGAGAACACAATGTGAAAAATAAGGGTTTTAGTTACATTTTCACTCATATATATATCAACAATTTTTCTCTTCATGCCACCTCCCTCACCAAATCCAAGGCTCAATCTTAGCCACTCATCTCATCCTTCATGCACACCTACTCTTTCCACTAAGTCCTCACCAATATAATATTGTGGTATTTCAATTGTATTTGATCGGTCACTGATATTACATAATTGTAGTCATATTTCTCATCTCTATGTTATAATAAACTTGATTTTTTATCTTTTTCTAATAAATATACATGCTTTTACCAAGAGAAAAGGAAGAGCAAAGAAGCCCAAAGCCCATCTAAATTCTAATTTAATTCAGAATTAATTCAAATAAAAAATCAGGACAAATCAAGGAAGATAAAACCGGTTGAAAATCAGTTAAACTCAAATTTTCCATAAGATCTAGTTAGTTACCAAAGATCAACAGAGAATCATCAAAATCAAAAAAGCAAACGAAGAAATCTAACTGGACAAAAGGAAAGAAGAATTGACGACCGAGATCCTCCCCTGAATGTAACCAGTTGGCCACATCCAGGCCGCAGATCCGCGGCCATGTTACCAGATAAGGGGGAGTGCTTGCTCCCTCTATCTGCTCACTCCTTTCCCTCTGATTTTTCCTTATAAATACGATACGCTGCCATGTTACCAGATAAGGGGAAGTGTTTGCTCCCCCTATCTGCTCACTTCTCTTCCCTCTGATTTTTCCCTATAAATATCAAAAAATTTGTGTTGAAAAGGGATGAAGACTAGGAGTAAATTCTTATTTTATTTTTAAGGTTTAGGATCGTTGTTAGATAGTTTATGAGAAGTTGTATCTCAGTTTTTAATTTTTAATTCAGTCCAGAAACAAAGTAAGAGAGAGAAAAAGTGATTGTAATTCAATGTTGAAGGGACATCAATAAAAATTCAGACTTCGTTTCTTCTCCAACTCATGGCTATGTTGCATCTCAATTCAATATTTTCTTTTTTAGTAATGAGTAGCTAAATCTCTTCCCTCTGGGCTCACTGATCTCTCCTCTCTAGTCTTAATCTTGATCGATTTTAATGAAAAAGATTCAATTGAATCATTTGAATGCCTTAAACTAAGCCTTACTTAATGCGAGCGTTCTTGAAGGCACATGAAGATGGGATTGAATTTTGAACTTACTCTTGAAGTTAATCTAAAAAAAACTTATTTTTATTCCATACTTGCTTTATTGCTCTGATGGTTTAACATTCAACTTAAAGAAAGATTATAAAACTGAAGTTCAATTTTTTAAAGAAACTATTTTATGTGTTTTACTTGATCTATTTTAAATACAAGACTAAATTTTTTGCCTATGATCTCATTGAGACACTTAAACTTTTAAAAGAAAAAAATCTAGAGTTAGGTAAATATTAGTGAGCCTGAATCTCTTTTTATTAAATATAAACAAACATTACTCTTAAAGTTTTTTCAAAAATAACTTTTTCAAAAATCTATTCTAATCTTCAATTTTTCTTTAAATCACTTCTCTACTCTCCATCTTTTTCATCTAAAAAACATAAACACTAAAACTTGTTTTTTTCCAAAATATCGAAAAGGTTGCATCGCATCTCTCCTCGTGGACACGACCCGTTAGCCCTAAGCTACACGGTATTTCTAATTTCTTGTAATCAGTATTTCTTGTATTTACGCAATATACTAATACACCAATTTAATACACATATTTACATACACAATTTTGGGTAAAATTATACATACATGTATTGGCATAAGGATGATTGTATTCGTATAGTTCACACATATATAACATGTATTTTCAATTATCCAAATTCATTCCACTTCTAATTTTTTCAAAAGTTTCAAAATCCACTTCACACTAGTTAACTAAATCATCATTTCTAATATTCTATTTAATCTCGTTAATCCAAAATTTAGAACATAAATTAGGATTTAATAACCCGGATGTTACATAGGGCCTATATGGAGGCTCTCTCGAAAGACGAAAGCGCTCCTAACGGTAACTCTACAGCCTATGTCGGGTCGTCACCCTGACGGCTAAGATCTATACGGAGACTCCTGAAAGACGAAAGAACTCTTGACGGTCACTCTACAGCCTCAACTGGGTCCTCTCCCTGACGGCTAAGGCCTACACGGAGGCTCTCCTGAAAGACGAAAGCACTCCTGACGATCACTCTATAGCCTACATCGGGTCCTTATCCTGACGGCTAAGACCTACAACGACTCTCCTGAAAGACGAAAGCGCTTCTGACGATCACTCTACAGCCTATATCGGGTTCTAACCCTGACGGCTAAGGTCTACAAGACATGGTTCACAGTCGCGGTCTCGATCGCCGACTCGGCGGGCACTGAGACGGATCGGTCTCGGCGACTCGGATCGGTATCGGGCGATACGCGCAAAACGCTATAGAGAAAGCTCAAAAAAATTGAAAAAATTACGACAAATTTTAAAAAAATGTAGACACCCACATTCATGTATCACATGTCCAAAATATATCACCTAGCATACTAAACATAAAGCGAAAGTATAAATACACGCGTCGTCGGTAGAAGCATATCAAAATACATACATAATATAGTAAATTATACAAACTACATTCATAAATACATGCTAATGTAGTTATTTTCACATTGAATTGCGATGAGGCACAAAATCATCATCATAATGCCGAGTCGACCGAGTCAACTCTGATTCTCGGCCGAGTTGGCCTCCTCTGAGTTGAGCCGACCGACTGGTGACTCGGACTCGTCTCGGAGCGGGCCGAGACGGATATAACTCGGCCGACTCGTCTCTGACTCGGCCGAGTCTTTGAACCATGCTACAAGAAGGCTCTCTTGAAACACGGAAGCACTACTAACGGTCATTCTATAGCCTATATCGGTCCTCACCCTGACGTTTAAGGCCTACACGGAGGCTCTCCTAAAAGACGGAAGCGCTCCTGACAGTCACTTTATAGCCCATATCGGGTCCTCCAACTAACGGTTAAGACCTACACGGAGGCTCTCCTGAAAGACGAAAGCGCTCTTGATGGTCACTCTACAGCCTATATCAGGTCTTCACCTTGACGGCTAAGGCCTACATAGAGGCTCCTGAAAGACGAAAGCACTCTACAGCCTATATTGGGTCCTTACCATGACGGTTAAGACTTACACAAAGTCTCTCCTGAAAGATGAAAGTTCTCCTGACGGTCGTCTACAGCCTATGTCGGGTCCTCACCCTGACGGCTAAAACCTATGTGAAGAATCCTCTAAAAGAGGGAAGTCTCCCTAACGAATGACAATACGTCGAGTCCTTATCAAGCCTACAGCTCCGAGATAGAAGTCGTCTTTACAGCCTGTCTCGACGACCCCCGCTGCCAACAACACCTGTTTGCAAATAAAAGGCAATCTACTATAAACAACAAAGCGAAAACGTAGGACATCTCAAGGTCAGTCCACGTTACAAAATGTCTTACATTGAATAGCTACAATAATGGAGTTTTGGCCTTCAAACATGGGAATATCACCGCCTATGCCTCTGACTCGAACCCCGGGAATAGGTCGAGAATCGAGGATCTGAAGAAGCATGTGAAGGTGGTCTAATTCTCACTCCAAATTCAACTGGATACCAATGAGGTTCTCATTAATTTGTGTTTCTGCGTGGAGAACAGTCGAAACCGGTCCACATTCGTCCTTAACTCATTTATCGTGAGCTCTCGCTGCACAGCTTCACGCTGCAGTTGCGCGACAAGCTCTCGAAGCGAGGAATTTTTCTTCACCACCTCTAAGTGAGTATGGATCAGAGCGCAAAGTCTGATTGGAATCGATTGATTCGATCTTTTCCATGGGCGGCTTCTTCAGCTCCATCATTAATTTCTCCTGCTTCTTATTCAGAGATTTATTAACATCAAGCTGCTCCTGCAGATACTGAGCTAATTCTTAGTTGGCTCCACGCGCCTCTCGGAGGGTCTCATCTAGAGAGTTGACCCTACCCGTCAATGCATTCACCTGCTCTGATTGTCTCTTAGACTTTATGATATGTCCAACTAACTCGCCTTAAGGTTTCTCTCCTGATGCTTGCCACAAACGAGCTGATGATCTTGTTGTGAGATGAAGCAGTCGTGTATAGCAATTTCGATCTTGAGCGGAAGCTTCGGAATTGACCGACGACCTATTCCCTTCAGAATTATTCGCCTAACCTAAAGATAATTTAGCAGGGACCCCAGGCTGTTCTCCGAGGCCTAGGTCGATTCTGCCATCAGAGTCATCATGGACCTTAAAATTGTCCGACATTTCGAAAAGCTCGTCCCAAGCTCCAACTCTCGGAGAGGCGCTTTGGAATCGCCCACGGCAACCCGAAAGACATGTGAAGTCACCGTGGACGACCAGGGCCAAGTTAGACTCGAGGGTGTCTTTGAGTCAATATGCATGGTTCCACCAGGCTACAATCAACAACATCAAATCGATAAAGAGAAGACGTTTGGAGGATGAATAGAGGCTAAATATACCTTCATGATGATCAAACAGATACAAAAGTTCATACACAATTCTTGATCTCGCTCCGCACCCACAGTGTGATCACAAGAAGCCTCCGCATGAGAATCTAGTGTATGCTTACCTTCTTGTCCGGCTCCCCCTCGGGCTCCCGAAGCCATAGCAGTGGCAGCATCACTTTCAGCCACAAATTCCTCGCTCTGCACTTCAGCAGTTTCTCTAGGACAAGTCTCCTCCTCACCTCCCTTGGTCTCTACATCCTCGTCATCAGGCCCTTCACTCCCCCTCCTCTCCATCAGAGGCTTCCTCTCAGCATCCTCCGAAGTAGATCCCTCTTCATCTTCCAAAGGATACCTAGATGTGTTACCTTGCTCGCCATCTTTGTACCCTTGACACTACAGTTTCTTGAACAGATCTATGGACAACTGATGCCTCCTCCAATCTTCCATCCAATCAGCACGCACTTTCTCCAGACTATGAAGAAGTTGATCCTTCTCACGCTGGGAAACGACCTTCACCTCCTTCACCTTGGATAACAGGCTGTCACCCAGCTGACGAGCCTTCATCTCATCATCACGAGCACGCCGGATGGAAGGCTCTACCCCTCTCCACTTCGCGAGGGCTTGCTCCTTCTCCTTGAGGGCCGAATTGAGACCGGGGTCTTTAACTGCCAGCTCCTCCTGGATTCTACCCAACTCCTCTCTTTGTTGTTCCCGGTCAGCCTCTAGCAGGATGAGCTCTTTCCCCATCGCATCTTTCTTGGCAATCAACCTGGCGACCTCCCTCAAACCAGCATTGGCCTGGAGTCGGGCAAGTTCTTCATCCCGCAACCTATTCTCCGTGTTGATTGACGCTTTCCTTGAGTCCGGGAAATGGTTCCGCATCGGGCACAACAGGGGATGAACCCTCGGGCGGAGGCAACATACCGGAGTTTTCTCCCAAGGTCGCGCACTGGGTAGGGATTTGGATCCCAGACGACAAATTACCACCTCGGGTATCGGAGAAAACCCCGGTTGAATGTCCTTTCGGACGCTCAGCGATATGCGGACTGTGCCACTCAAGCAACGTTCTCAATGCAGCGGGAACCTTTTTCTTTCTAAAACCCGACCTCTTCTCTAAAACTGAATCTCTATGTAGCTTTTCCACTTTTATCTTTTTCTATTAGATAATTTACTTCTCTGAATTAACTAAAAAAAAACTTCTTTGAATTGAAAAGACAATAAGAAATAAAACTATTACACGCGCTTCAAAAAGAAAAGGAAATATAGCATAAGAAAACTATACAAGCAATCAATTGCTTCAAACTTACCAAGAAATTAGGCACGATAGGCATAACATCTCAATTTTTTCCCTACATATTTGCTATTTGGGAACTTAACTGAGCCCATTAACAAAAAAAATTGACTAAAGTGAAGTTTAATTGGCTTACATTGTCATCCAAATGTTCCAGCATTTGCTGAAAAGAAACCGGGACAGGAGGCACACTAACCTCTAAAACGCCTTCCAAGATTTGAACAACTTGCCCCATTGATGGCCTATCTCTCTCATCGTCTTGAATACACCAACAAGAAACTCTGCATGCCCTTGTTAGCTCCTCAATATCAGCTTCACCTTTCAATCTCTCATCTAATAAACCAACAACCTCTCCCCCGTTAACTTCACTTGCAGCCAAGATGGGGAAGAATGTGGATATCCCATTTTCACTTATCCCAGTGTTCCTCCTCCCTGATATGATCTCAAAAAGCACCATCCTGAAGCTGTAAACATCTGCTTTTGGGTAATGGGTAGGCCTGAAATCCACTCAGGTGCAAGATAGCCTAAAGTCCCTCTTGTTGTCGTTAGACCCGGCTAAAGTCATGACCGATAAGCTTTGCAAGACCAAAGTCTGCCAGTTTGGGATGGAAATTTGCATCTAAAATAATGTTCTCAGGTTTCACATCGCAATGCATGATGCAATTCCTACACTTCTCATGAAGATAAGTCAACCCCTTGGCAGTCCCTAGAGCTATTTGGTATCTTGTACTCCAGTCCAGTGTCTCCACACCTTTTCCAAACGGTACAGAATCCAAAGAGCCCTTGGGTATGTAATCATAAACAAGCAGTCTTTTACTATCTTCCGAGCAAAATCCCTGAAGGCGGATGAGGTTAACATGCTGAATCGAGCCCAAAGTGCCTACTTCAGTACGGAATTGCTTCTCACCTTATCGGAAACCCTCAAATCTCTTCACAGCAACTGCAGTCCCATCTGGCAAAAAACCTTTGAAAACAGAACCAAAACCTCCTCCTCCCAGCATTTCAGAGAAATTCTTGTCCACATGTTCCACATTCCTATAATTGTATTGAATCAGAGAAACATATTCAGCTGTCACTAGCAATGTGATCTGGCCTCGCCTTTGGTATATCCATCAAAGCAGTACGAAGATAATCCAATGATGAATATACAGCCACCAACTATACCAATGAGAGCACCAGCAATGGAAGAATTCTTTTTTTCAACATTCTGTATGCCAGTATTGGCAAGGCGGATGAAAAAGCTCCCTCTGTTGACGTCACCATCATACGCCTGTTGAAGGTTTAACAATTCACCGTACCATACCAAACACTGGTCTGTTTATGAATAAGCAGTACAAGAACAGCTGCTCAAGCAAGAGGCTTCACATTCTGTAGCATTTTTTTTACTGCCATGAGTTTACAGGGAATTGCATTACGGTCATAACCAGAAAACATCCTTAGATGCATTAGAAGAGGTATTAGCACTGCCACACTGCAGAGAGGTTTCCCTTGCACAGCACTGCTAAATCACTCACCTTTCATTCCCTTGTAGAAACCTCTTTGAAACCTTGTAGACAAGTACAAAAAGGTAACTTTGTACGATCGCAGATTCCAAAACCCACAAACTGAGCACACTTGACACTGGTCCTTTGGCTGAGACAAGAATAGCGTCCACTGATTGGCATAATTCAGCCATTCCGATTGGTGCAGTTGGCCATTGACATCTACAAGAAAACATCCAACAATGTTTTCATCCCTGACGGTGTAGGTGAAGTAGTTCTCCTTATCATTATTGACATTGGTGTATGTATGGGCTCTACTTGGTATCATTTCAGAGATGTTACTGAAAATACGACCATTTCACAATCCAGTGGAGAAGTATTGATGGCTTCCATTCCACCATGCAATGAACTGGCTAGCCCCACTAGGGTCCATACCAAGAGAATAAGGCCCAGGAGAAGGGTCTTCAGTGCTCTTCCATGAAGTGCAGAGCGTGTTCTGTTTGGTTACTTTGTTCAACCCAAGCTTTGCTCCCTGAAGCCATGTATCAGTTGGGTGATCAAAGCTCTGCCAAAGGGCATTAGAGAAGTTCAATCCATCCACCAGAACAAGGTTTCCAGTGTCAAGAAGCACTGCCTTTGTGAAATTTGAGGTGTTTGGTGCTAAACTAGTTGACCATATTTGGGTTTTGGATTGGGCCAAGAGGATCAGATTGCTGTCTACTGAGAGTTTTAACTCTGAAGTTGACATGCTTTTTATTGGCTTCTCTCTATTTGCTACCCAGACTACTGTTTGTGTGGAAATTTTTGGGTACCAGATGCCTACGTAGTAGTTCTGAGAGTTACCTGGTGAGAAGAAACCCAGCCCAAATTTGCTACCTTGGGGCACTATGGTCTGATTTCCAGACAGACATTAACCTACAGATATAATATCAAATGCAAA
This sequence comes from Agave tequilana, assembly GCA_038442645.1. NCBI lineage: Eukaryota > Viridiplantae > Streptophyta > Magnoliopsida > Asparagales > Asparagaceae > Agave > Agave tequilana. The sequence goes on from JAVJIF010002909.1 coordinate 146,658, forward strand.
GAAAAAATGGGTTCTAGAAATTAATGAGAAGAATAAGAGGAGGAGGAGGAGAATACAATTAGAAGGGGACAACTGAAATCTACTCATTGTAGGCAATTCTTCACAAGGAAAGAACTTAGAGCTAAAAGCATTGGCTATTTAAGCAGTTGCATTATCTAGTTGAGCAGTTGGTGGCATGGGCGGACGCATAGGTTGGCTGGGCCGGGCTACAGCCCGGCCCATTTTTTCATATAATGCATTAAAAAAAATTTCCATATATTGTCTTCAATTTCTTTCTATTTTGGTTTTCTTTTGGCAAATTTTATTCTGCTTCTACTCCTAATTTAGTGGATAATATTGTTTTATTCTTTTGACAAATTCATATAATTCATAAGCATAAGTTATAAAAAGTTACAGCCCATCCTAAAATTTATTCCTGGTTCCGCCTCTGGTTGGTGGGGAATTCTTGCTGGAAAAGTGCAACTTGCCATCATTTTCTCGCTGTCAACTTTGACTACCAGTATCAAAGGAAATTTCACAGGTCATTTCTGGCAAGCTTAAGAAATCCCCACCAACTAGATGCAACTAATAGATTCTTTGTCCAGCTCGATCATGCCTCTTCTGTCCGATTTAATTTGACAATGAGTAGTAGCAATATTCGTTGAGAGTGAATGAAACTACAAAATGCCTCATAATCTACAGTTATTCATTAAACAAACACCATAGGGTTCTCTTGGAACCACTTGATTGAAAAAAAAAAAGCAGTAATTAAAATGGAAAAAAAAAAATATATTGCCCCGGGAAGAAATCAAGCATCATTGAGGACACAACTAAAGGACTAATCAAGAATTATTTTTTTCCCCATATGGGTAAATTCTACAATAGAATGGTTTTCTCTAGGGCAAGGAAATTTGACGATAGCAACTTATTATGAAACCAAGAGATATCAAAACGAATGCAATAGAAATCAAGAACAGGTAAGATTTCTGGAGAAAAAGAATTTACCTGAACCGCACCTTGAATCGCATATTTCGGCTGATGAGTATGGACCCAAAGCGAAAGGGAGAACGAAAGTAATTTCAGAATTTTTCACTCGTGGTCATGAAATTGGGTAATTTTCGTAAGCCCTAGGTCGCCCCCATCCACGAAATCGAAGTATCGCCCTCTTCATGAGCCAATGAACCAAAAGTGAAACCTCTCCACATTTCTAATTATTATGTAGTTTTCTGAAATTTCAAGATTGTCTTTAAAATCTGAATAATAATTACTAATTTACTGGTGGTTTTTCATAGACATTTCATGTAGGGTTTGTTTTTTTTCACTGCAACACGGCGCAAGTCATAAGTCGTAAAAAAAAAAAAAAATCGTTTTTTTTGTTATCTGTTTCGCTACAAAATAACTAGCAAAATGCAACTCTCATTTTCTCACTTATAATTGTTACAATTAATTTTGTGCTGATATAAATCTCAATTTTACACACACATTTTCTCACTTATAGTTAGTACAGTTAATTTTGTGGTGATGTAACTCTCACTTCTATTACACTTGTAATTCAAAGCAGCTACTTGATAATCAATGTATAATTAATATATTAAATATTTAATATTTTTAATAGCGTTTAATTTCTTATCTAATTATTTAATTATTTTATATTTGTAATTTTTAGTTTTAATTATTTTAATATTGTTTTAATATTTTATATTTAATTATTTTAATTTAATTTTTATTTAATATTGGTATTTAATACTTATTATTTAATAATATTTATACAAATTTTCTTAATATTTTATTTAGATTTAATATTTTAATATAAATTATTATATATTTAATTTATTTATTTCTTAATATACATAATTACTTTATTAATATTATAATATATATTATTATAATATTAATATTTTATTATGTTAATATTCTAATAATTTATTATAATAATATTATAATAATAATTTATTATTAAATTTATAATTATATTTTACTTTGCTAATTTTATATTTTATAATATTATAGTAATATTATAATAAAATTTAATATTAACTTTTAAGCATTTTATAATATTATAATATTATAACTATATTTTATTATTTTTTAATATTTTTTTAATATTTATGTTTTATAGTATTCTTAAAATTTTATTAATATTTTAGATTTTCTTAAAAATATATAATTATTTATTTAGTTAATAGTTTAGTAATATTTATTAGTTATACTAGTATTTTATTAATATTATTGTTATAAACAAAATATTAAAGTTATTAATATTTTATCTCAACTTTATTAATACAATTTAATTTTTATTAATAGATTTAATTTAATAGTATTTATAATATTTATATCACTGCTACAGTTAATTTTATGGTCAACTTTTCCACTTACACTTTTACATTATTAGTCAAACACTGTAAAACACAATATACTTTCTCATTTACACTTTCATTTTACCAGCCAAATACCGTAAAAACACAATATATTTTTCCTGCTACAATTCATTTTTTCCATTCTCATTTTATGACTTACGACTTGCGACGTTTTGTGGCGAAACAAGCAGGACTGTAATAATGAAATGATTGAGACTGGAATTTATAATTGTTGTGATCAATCAGCATTTTTTTTTATATTGTGATTTATACTAGCAATTTTTTTTCAAAATGATTCATATAATTATCTAATATGTTCAATAAATTTTCATGTATGTGAAATTTCATATAATAAAGAACAATTGTAATTAATCAAAGGATCAATTCTTTAATTTTCATTCAAGGATAGAACCATCACCTGCTATTTGTCAACTGCACGCAAGTGGGAAACTCCTGTCATATAAGTTGTTTCAAATAATATTTGAAGAATATGAAAATCAGCTATCACAAAAGGTTATTGTGTCTTATGTCACACTAAAAAATCATATCTCTTGAATTTTTTTCATGATTCGATCACACTTTTATCGTTTTTGTGTTATAAGATGTACGCATATAAAAAAAATTAAGTGACTTAGAGTTCGTTTACTCATTGATCTAATCGTTCTATTTTGTTCTACTGTTTAAAAAAACATTAATGTTTGAACTCAATAAAAATTGGAGTAAACAAAGTTCAAATCAGGTGATATTTTATATGTGTATATCTTAAAATATGAATATGATAATATGCGACCGGATCTTGAAAATTCAATCAAACTTGAGTTTTGAGTGCGATATAAGATGGAGTGGCAACTGATTCCCATTTTTCTTATATTTGAATGCCCACAACTTTTCGTTTATCGCTGTGACACAATTACTTAATTATTAAATTAGACATGTATTTTCAATGTGTAAAAATATGAAGGCTTGCAAATAATGTGAAAAAAAAAAAAAAAAAATTCCTTACTTTAACGTGGGAGGACTCATCTCATTCATATGTTTCTTTTTCTCAATGATGTGAACGTGACACAACATTTAATCAACGTGTTACATAATATCAAAAGATTACATTACATGTGAAAAATGAGATGACACTGGCCAAGGGTAGGGGAACGGATATTGCCACCCCAAAAAGTGACGAAGGCGCTCAACAAATATTTGCTAGTATGTTATTATTTTTTTTATAATTTTATTCTTGATAAAAAATCTAAAATGTTCTTCCACTTCCTCCTTCATTCCCCCACCCCACCCCGCCCCCCGCGTCCAAAAAAAAAAAAAAAACCTCCCCTCTCCTCTCCCCTCCCTGGCCTCCCCCTCTCCTCCCCCAGTGCAGTGTCTGTTCGGCCGGAGCGGGGTGGCGGGGGGGGATGGGGGAGGTCAGGGGGTAGAGGTGGTCGCCGGAGAGGAGGAGGTCGGGGTTCGCCGGTGAGGGGAGGTTCAGTGGTCACCGACATGGAAGGGAGAGGAGGAGGAGAAGAGGGTATTTGGTGGTTTTTAAATATTTTTTGGGTGCCTTTTATAAAATTTGGGATGCCCTAATCCTAAGGATGCCTTACGTCACTTTTTGGTATGACAATATCTGCTCCCTAAGGCAGCTATAAAAAAAATTGATTAACTTGCTTGCTTGCACCCATTTCCTTCTTTCTGCCAAGTTGTGATTTGGGCTCAATGGCTGGGCTTTATCCTTTGCAACTATCAATGGGAAGCAGGAGCTTAAGCTTTTGCCTATTACTTCTAAACATTGACTGGTCAGAGGAAAACAAATGACTACTGTTCTACTTGGTTGAACCTTGGTCCACATTATTAATCACAAAAATCAAAGCTTTGGTTGTTATCAGTCATCTAACCTAGACCTAATGACTCCCATGTTCACATCTCTCCTTGGCCACCAGTCAGTCTCATTTAATACACACCGATGCATGAACTTGAGTTGGCATTATTATTGCATCATTTTGACAGAGTTTTTACATCATTTTTTGACATAGTTTATTTCTCTCCAATCTCATCCTTAAGCACAATTAGTACAAGACATTTTGTCAGCAATCAACACAATACATATAATGAAAAAAAGCACCTCCCATCAAAATTAGCTGGGTGACAGTTTGTTGCAAAATCTAAATCATTAATTACAAATCATGATAATATCTTAAGAGAAATCATCATTAACAAACTATACAAACATGACCATATGGTGAGGGTCGGCTCTGGGCTGGTGCGGCCGCACGGGCCGCCAAGCTTAGGGGGTCCCGCAGTCAATGAATCGTTCATCTTCCTATCCCTATTTTTCAACATCATACTTCGTGATTCTCTCTTTCCACTCTAAAAAGAACTCTACTCTCTTCTTTCTTTAAGTTTTAAATCCGAAGAAACCCTCTAACATTCTCTTTTTTATATCCAGACCCTTTCTCTCTCCTAAAAATCTTAAGATTTTGCGGAATGAGGACGGACGATGAGCTACGACCGGCATCGGTTACGACCTCTCCGTCACCACCTTCTCCCCCGATGGTTGCATCTTCTAGATCGAGTATGCCGCCAAGTCAATTGACAACAGCGAGTAAGGGTTCAACTTTTCAAATCTCTCGTCTCTTTTCTCCAAATTTCGCAATCTCAGATCAAAATTTTGATTTTTTATGTTTTTTTTGTGATAGATGCAGGACTGTGATTGGGATCAAGTGCAAGGATGAGATAGTGCTGGTGATCTTTTGTCTTCTTTTATTTTTATTTACTTTTTGTGGTGAATTTGGTGTGGGGAAGGCTGTTAGGATTTTTGGATTTTGATTGGGTTTTTTTTTATTTTATTGTGTTGAGAAGCTGATTACTTCGAAGATGATGCTACAGAGATCGAATCGGATGTTCCATTAAGTTCATCACAATTCGGGCATGGTAAAATTTTTTTAGTATAAAGCTCTCTATTTTTTTTTTTTTTGTGGCTGGCATTTAAGGAGGTTGCCTTTATTTCTATTTCTTCCCATAAATATTGAGTAGAATTTATAAGAAATAGTTTAAAAATTCATTAAGAGATTAGGGAATAAACCACATTGTTTTTCTAGCGAATTTTCTCGGTATCTTTTTAGTTTTTTCCATAACAATTAATATATTTTTAATTAAAAAAAATGTTATCACAATCCACATTTGCACATATAAATTTTACTTTAGAGGTTTAAAATGGTGTTTATTGATATTTTCTATAAATATATAGCGAAGAGTTTTGTGTTCAGTTTTCACACATAACTCCTTAAATCTCAGAATTAGTCCTGCATATGGTCATTGCTCCAGTCAGCTCCATGAATTTTCAGTTGCTTGAACAACTTTTTTGGCCAGAAAGTTTTGTCTAGAAGCAAAAAGTAAATGGTGGAGATTGGGCTTCTTGTCTCTGTTTTGTTTGAAGTAATAAAGGAGCTTGAATGGTTCAACACAAAGTAACCTTGTAAGGAAAAGGTTTAAACAAACAAACTGAAGAAGCTCTTGTTTCTGTCACTGATAAGGAAACTCATGGATACTGAGAAAAGAAGAGATCATCTCTTGCTCGTCCTCACATCTTCTCCTCTCTCAACAACAACTTGATCAGAGCACCAGATACCATATCAAAAGGCCAGTTTCTCACTGGAAACCAGACCATAATCTCCAAAGGTTGCATCTGGTACAAAAACATTCCAGGTCAAACCACCATCTGGGTTGCAAACAGAGCAGCACCTGCGGCCAATCCTTCAACCTCCAAGCTCGCAGTCACCAACACCGGCAATCTAGTCCTCAGTCACCAACACCGGCAATCTAGTCCTCTGTATTTCACTGACAGGTCTTGAGACCCGACCAACATTTTTAGACCACAGTTTTTCCATCGTCAGTATATTTTATCTGTGTCTGCTCTTAGTAGATGTGGTGAAGGACCCGGGGCTCCATCCCAAAAGACTAACCTGTTAGGTGGAGTTGCCCAAATCCTTATAAACCCAAGACCATCCCCACGTCTAGCCGATGTGGGACTATTTGTTTGACCCAAATCCCAACATGTGGAACCTGTCGTACAACAAATTTCTTTTGCAATACGACATCTTATAGGTTATGAAGATGAATGGTCCTAAGAATGACATACCCTAGATCAAATTTGTTTTAAACAACAGTTGTATGCCACTTGAGCACAGTCCTAAATCCTTCTGTGGTCAAGCAAGAGTCAAGAGATCTCGAATTCAAGGAAACCATGAAAGTTCGCCTTATGAAAAACAACCCCTCATGAAGAACTACCCTACCGTAAAGATGATGCCTAAGCAATGAAGGCCGAGATCGCTCTCTTAATATCAGTCCCACAGTCCTTATCCACCATAAAAGTAGCTCAACATCAGACTACTGTAGGTCTCCTCTTCTTTGGGCAAGACTGGGTTCTTAATATCAGTCACAGCAACTAGTCACAACATGATAAGGAAATAGCTGAGATGAAGATTGCATACCCTAATAAAGGCTTTTCATCTCTATAACAAGGAGGACAACGATATTCAACCGATATATACATGATAGCACAAATTATTATTTGACTAACATTAATAGACTCCTACCGAATGAAATGTAACACAAACGAACAATAACAGTTAGCACTTTGATGACGTGATTTACTATAAGCATCACTCAGAATGTCTTGGAACAGGAAGAATGCAGGCAAGAGGAACACACTACACATTTGAAGATGCGATATTAAGCTTTTATCCTTACTGAGCTACCAGGTAATCAATGGCGATGTGATGAGCTTATCGTGTGTTAGCGATAAGGAGGAAGCTGGCAGAGTCTGCAAGGTTGTTATTTGATGCATTCAAGATTGCGACAATCACAGGCCAACAATGGAAAGATGCTGGAGGGAGTTGTACATGTGAATACACCTCCCAATTCCAGCAGCATTGCAGTCCTATGTTTAAAGATTGTTGTAATGTTTATATAGCACTAGTGTATTTGTCAGTAGACACCTAATGTTTGTATTCTCTTAAACTGAAGAGATAAAGATTAAAAAGAAATCTAGTGTCTATATTTCCATTTATACCTACATTGCAACAATCAACCAAGTATTCCCTAGGGGATAAGAATTCGTAAAATCCACTGAAAAAAGTTTTTTGCTTGCACGATTGTCATCATGAGGCATTAATCACTCAAAAAATTGGAAAGTTTGCTTCATCTTTTTTTAAAAAAAATAAACCCTAATATTTCTCCTGATAATAAGAAACATGATATAAGCCAGCCCTGCATTGAAATTGCCTCGATCCGCGCAAAACAACTCAAGGATCGACTAATACAATGAAAATGCTCAAAACGCAAGAAGTAATTTCCAAATGCGAATCAAACCCTAGAGAAAGAATTTAAAGCAGAGTTCATATTGCCAGAAGGCAGAACGCCCCACCAAAAAAAGAAATAAAATGCAACAGGGGGCAAAACTGAAGCTCAACAGATAAAATTAAGAAACAAGCTAAAATTATTTATTTACCCATAATGAAATAAAAGGAGGCAAGTTTACAAGAAAAAACTGACATTTTGAACTTTTTTTATCCCGAGCCGATCGAAAGACGCTTTTCTTCAATCTCCCTGTCGATTTTATACTTTCAATTCTCAGAGGGTCGGCCAATTGTTGCAAGTGATCCTGTGAGACAACAGAGCTAAAAGGGAAGAAAAAAGAAAATCTTAGGGTAAAAAATAAACATCTGAGATTCTAGTTGCAACCACACAAAGAACTTAAGTTAATTTGGTTTTATTTGTGATTCTTTGTATACATACACACACTTGTGTCGTTCTGAAAAGATTCAAGTTCCGATATTTCTCATTTAAATGCAATTTGAATACACAAGATTCACTCTATTAAAGTTAGTTTATATTATTTCAAGTAACTAAAAAAAAATTATATATTTTGAATATTTTTTCTCCAACCATTAGACGATTAAAAATAGTATATTTCTTAGATCTACGTCTTTTGACATACAAATTCTCGATCCGATCATTTCATCATTATCTAAATACTTAAAACTTCTCACACATCATTTTTACTAGACTTCAAATATTCTACATCATTAAAATAACGCATTCACTATTTCGGCCGTCCGTTTTGTCTTTATTTGATGCATGAGCAAAAAGTATTTAAAATACTTGATTTTTTTATTTTTATCAACTTTAAATAATATAAATCAACTTTAACAGAGTGAATCTTATATTTCAATGTCATTAGCTTGTATTTGAGTGGGAAAAATTCAGGATGTGTGTATGTATGCAAACCATGACATGTATAATAACTTTTTTAATTTATAATAACTTTTTTAATTTAGTTATTTAAATAAAATTGCTTTAGCATTTGACGCATTGAAATTGTTGGATATAAATCTTAAATAATTCTGAAAATTGCTTCAAGTAATAAAATATGAGTTTGATAGACGCAATTCACAATGTAATGCGCTCATTCACTCTCTTTAGAAACTTAAACTTAATTTGATTTTATCTTCAGTTTCCTTTGCTCTTTCTTTCCCTTAACTCCCTTTCTTAGTTTTTATTTTTTTCACGGCTTCTCCCTTCTCTCTCTTTGGATCAAATACCTCTTCAGTGATACTGATACTTTTAAAACTAAACAATGAGAAATATGTATGTATGAATGGATGTATTCGTGTGTATGTGTACAAGCATACATGAAATGTGCATGGACAAAAACTCAGGAGTAGTACATGCAATGTTGGTGAGGATTTTTTTTTTTTCCCCTTCTTTTTGTCTTTAATAATTCTTACTCGAATGACCTTTGGACTTGAGAGGGGACATTTGCTTCCATCAATTCAAATGCTCCACCAATCACTCGTGAGGAAACAACTATAAACAGATCGAGTTATTGAGTTATTGGATCCCACTGTGGCCGTCAACCATGGAACTTGTAGTATTTTCTCTTCGAATTGAGTTCTTAGAGAGTGGAAGTTTTCTTCACAAAAATCACTGAAACACTACGAACGTCCACATTCAGAATGAATCAAAATTGCGCGAGTTCATGGTCATTGGTAAGCTAGTGAACGGTGCAAATGAAAGAAGACCCAATTTTGATATCTCTGAAACAAAAGAACGATGGTGATGGGGCTGCATCACCCTTGTTTCAACCAAAAAGGTAACGATCATGACAAAGTTCTACGAACACCTAGACCGTATACCCAACAGTCACCGTGACATCGGATGGGACCCACACGTATGGGTGAGTTTTGGGTTCCAAAGGAAGGTACACAGTGTAAGAACACGAAGAACACGGGAGATTGCATACATAGAGTAGTGCTCCAGTGAGAAAGCTAGCTTACGTGATGAGAAAGGAGAATGGGAACCGTCAGATTAATTTCTGGGTGATTGAGATTTGATTTAGAGGAAATAAAACTAAAACTCAAATACTAAATTAGTCAAGCCAAAACTAACTTAACTAACTCAAAAACTAATCTCAACTATCCAAAAGATAATCCGACGGCTTTTGTGATCCCTTCTCACCTTCTCACTTAAGCTAGTTTTCTCAACAGATCGCTAATATATATATATATATATATATATATATATATATATATATATATATATATATATATATATATATATATATATATATAGAGAGAGAGAGAGAGAGAGAAATGTATATCAGCCCGCGGGCTGAGAGTACTCTCTCAGCCTGCGCTGACGTGGCTCAAATTGTCACCTCACTGACTCGCGGCACGCTTTTAGGTGATTGTTAAATTACCAAATACCCCTTATGAAAAGCAACTCTTTTTGGTTCCCTTCCTTATTGTTTATTATTATTTTTTCCCTTTTTTTTGCCGCTCTTTATAGGATATTCTATATAAATTACTTTTCACCCTATTTCCTGACCTCTTTTTGAAAGATCTAGTTTCACCTTTTCAGTCTGCGATAAACTTTTTTCTGAAAATATAAAATCTTTTCAGATCAATTTTTTTCTGCAAAATATTTAATGTCGACGTCTGAGCAGTATACCGGCGATCTTAATATGAAAGATATTGCATCTGGTTCTACTTTCTCTCAGAATATTGAAAATATTGAAGGGTTGACATCTATGCATGCCGATCAACAGGTTTTAATTGTTTATATATATTTTAAAAACAATTTCTTAAATATTTAATGTTTTCTCTTTAGGCTATGAGGTACTGCGACCGTTTTAATATTCGGTCGCAATCTTATTTGAAAATAATTTCCGGCTGTGAATTCTTTTTTTTCTAGGGTATGCGTCTTAGGTCGCAGTCTTTAGTAAGGAGTAATATAGATTTCTTCACATGCGGATAACTGCGACTTAGGTCGCAGTCTTTAGTAAGGAATAATATAGATTTCTTCACATACGGATAACTGTGACTTAGGTCGCAGTCTTCAATAAGGAGTATTATAGATTTCATGTCGTATGTGAAATCTTATTTTTATTTACTGCGACTTAGGTCGCAGTCTTTAGTAAGAAGTAATATATTTCTTCTCATACGGATAACTGCGACCTTGGTCGCAACAGCTGATAAGAAGTAAATTGTTTTCATCTCTTATGTGACCTTGGTCGCATTTATATAACTTATATTTTAGAATACAGTGATATCTAAAAAATATTTATATTCATTTAATTCGTGTAAATTCTTTTTGTAGGATATGAATGCACATGCAGAAATGTCTGGAAGCTCAGATAAGTTTATAGGGAAACAGTTCCTGTCGCATATGAAAGCATACAATTTCTACAATTCTTTTGCAAGGAATAGAGGTTTTAGCGTAAGAAGAAAAAGTACAGATAAGTCACGGAAGCCTCCTCATGAGATGATTTGCAGAAAATTTTGCTGCAACAAGGAAGGTCTGAAGAAGTTGTGTGACAAAAGACAGGAGGGGCTTACAGTGCATCGTCGAGTTAACACTAGAGTAGGTTGTCCTGCTGAGATGCATATCCGTCTTCGTTTATTTTGGACTCAACTCGATATTGGGTTATCACAAAATTTGTTGATACTCATTCACATGAATTGTCTAGCCCGGATAAGGTAAATCACCATTACTCTCATCAGACTCATCGTTCAACAATTAGCAGAAGCATTATGAGCAATCTGGTTGATGTTGGAATGCGGCCTTCAAATATTTCCCGCGTTGTTAATGCAATGAGCCAGGGAGAAGGCTGTGAAGAAGTGCGCCCTCAACAAGTTATTGATTTCACTCGTCAACGTAGAAATAACTGCGGTCATGAGTTTATTGCTATTATCAAATATTTTCAAGAGAAAGCCGAGACTGATCCAGAATTCTTCTTTTCAAGTGAAGTTGATAACGCGGGCACACTTAGAAGCATTTTTTGGGCTGATGGAAGAGCTATTTCCTCGTATCTGAGCTTCTGTGATGTGATCGTTTTTGACACCACATACAGAACTAATAACTTGAGCTTGCCATTTGCTCCAGTCACTGGAGTAAATCATCACCGGCAGTCAATTTTGTTCGGCTGTGCAATGCTTGCTGATGAGCAGAGGGATACTTTTGTTTGGTTATTTCAAAAATGGCTCAAGTGCATGCATGGGGTTGAACCGAAGCTGATTATTACTGTAACACCCCGTTCCCGGAATACGTGCTTAGTTGCGTATTCAGGTTTCTCGATCGTATTTTTTTCGATTTGCTCTTGTATTTATTCTGTATTATGAATTCTTTATATGATTGTTTTGTCTTGGATTTGGATTCGTGGATTCGGAGTCAACCTTAGTTTGAACCGAAGGCCCGATCCCAGAGTATCGTTCGGTTTGGACATTCTGGTATTCCGATTGACCGATTTCAGTTTCAAATATCATTTTCTAATATTCTAGATTTTCTATGATTTTCTGGAATTTTCCTTGATTAAGTTGAAAATCTTCAAAACCGGTGTCGACCAATACCGTTGACCGATTCCCGGATTTTTAGTTTACAAACCAAATGGAATTTCTAGAAGGGCCTTTAGACATTATTTCTTAAAATCACATTTCCTATCTAAATACCTTTTTCTGAGAATTTTATGAATTTATGAAAATTCCACCGGTGTCGGTATAGACCGGTATCGCCGGGAGATTCCAGGATTTTTATTTGAAAACTACATTATATTTTTCGAATCCGATTTCACCAAACATCTTAGAATAATATTTGCTATTTTTGAGGATTTTTTGGAAGGATTCTGGAACAGTCGATTTTCGCGACTATATTATAATATTATTATCTTTTCACTTCTTTCTTTCTTTTCCTTTCTTTTCTTTTCCCGCCGACTCCAACCGCAGCCCACTCCCCTCCACGTGGGCCCGGTCACCTCCCTCACCTACTCCCTTTCCCATCAATCCCTATCACAATCTCTCTCTCCCCTTTTCTTTTTCTTTTTCTTTTCCTTTTCTTTTCTTTCCTTTCATTCTTCCTTCTTCTCTTTATTTCTTCTTCCTCATCTCCTCCAAGAGAGCCCAGCCGACCCCATCACCGGCCACCACCTCCGGCCATGACGCCGGCGAGCAACCCTCGATCTCCGGCCGAGCTTCCCTCAACAACCACCACCAACAACCACCACCTCCATCTCCATCTTCCTCAAGATTCATCACCATCTCCACCTTCCTCTTCTTCCCCATCATCTCCAAATCAACCTCCTCCATCACCATCTCCTCCACCCAAACACCCCCACTACAACACCCATCTCCTCCAACTCCACCACCACAAAGAAACCCCAAAACCCAAACTCCCCCTTCCCCTCTTCTCTTCGGGGTGGCCGGAGCCACCCCGATCTTGGGCGCCGCCGGCGGTGGCCGGCGGCCGCGGGCAGCCAGGGGCCCACCTGGGCCCCTGTGCGTGGCCAGAGAGGGGGGCGAACCCCCTCTCTCTCCCTGTTGCAGGGGGGCAAAGCCCCCCTGGCTTCTCTTGCTGGAGGGGGGCAACAGCCCCCCTGTGATCCAGTTAAGGGGCAACCGCCCCCTCCTCTTCCGGTGGCCGGCGCCGCCCGGCGCCGCCACATGGCCGGCGGCAGGCCGGGCGCCCCAAGTGGGGGCGCTGTGCTCGGGGACCAGAGGAGGGGCAAAGCCCCTCCCCTTGTTTTCTCTCTCTCCTGGGGCCCCCACTCACTCACTCTCTCTCTCCCTTGACTTTTCTCCCCCCATTTTCTCTCTCTCTCTCTCTCTCTCCTGGACTCTCTTCCTCTCTCTCCTTCACTCCCGGTCTCTCTCCCGTGTTTGCCGACGCGGATCTCTCCCCCGCGTCCAGGCAATCTGTAACGCGGCCTCCGCGTTAATGTATCGACGCAGCGCGGAGCCAACGCCGCGTCTGTGTCCCTCTCGTGTCAACACGACGCGGAGCTAAAGTCCGCGTCTTGTTCTTCCTGTGCTATTGCGGCACGGACCCCACGTCCGCGTCCGCGTTCTTCTCCGTTGCCAAGACTTAGGGCCGGTACCCTCCTTTTGGATTGGGGCCGAACTTCCCTTCGTCGGGCGCACCATAGGAGTTACCTTTCCTCTTCTCTGTTTGTTTCCTAACGCGGATCTCAACCCCGCGTTTGTGGTATCTTCGCAGCGCGACTCCCGCGTCTGTGATTTCCGCGTCTAATACTTTCCGCGACGCGATCCCCGCGTCTGCTCTTTCCCGCGTCTGTTATTCCTGCGACGCGACTCCCGCGTCTGCGACCCTCGCGTCTCACTTTCCAAGCCGCGTCTCCCTGTGTCCCTTTCTCTCTCTAGGTTCCTCTCTCTAACTCTTTCTCTCTCCTCTTCACTTTCTCTCTCCTCATAACTATATATTATTTTATGGCGCGTGCGCGAGTTCCATGGATTTCGGACCTTTTCGGCTTTCCGGTGATTTAGGCGAGTGTTCTCACTCTCGCCTCCATTTGGGTTTCCCCGCTTCGTCGGGTCGATATGTATTCCATTTCATGTATTATGTATTGGGATGAGTCCCTGTATTTGTGTATGGCCGAGTGCCAGTATCTGGACATGTATTGCTCTGTGACGAATGCTTGTACTAGGGTAGTTTCATTCCTGTACATATACCATGCCTGTGATGTACTTGCTGCTTTATAACATGTGGTACTAACACTGCAGGTCTCTCCATGCTTCAGCCTCCGGTTCCTCACTATCTCGTCAGAGACGTGATTGGGACCGTCAGGTTCTCAGTTCAGCCTCCGGTCACTCACTGTCTCGAAAGAGAGGTGATTGGGGCCGGCAGGTCTCTCGGTGTTCAGCCTCCGGTCACTCACTGTTCCGAAAGGGAAGTGATTGGGACCGTCAGGTCTTCGGCTCCGCCTGGTCATCATGATCAGCGTTCAGCGCTTTGTCACTAGATTCGTCTAGGCGAGATGCTGCCGGATTTTCTACTCGCACTCTAAGCCGAGTTGTCCCGGTAACCTTGCCAGACGCTCCAGGGATAAATCCTGCTTGCTGTCTGTATTCCAGCTTGCTCAGCTCCGCTTAGTTGTGCTCAGCTACTGCTTTACTACATGCTAATGCCTGTCTCCTGTTTATACTACTTGTCATTACATGATACCTTTTAACACATGTATATCACCTGACAACTGATTTGTTATCATCTAGCACTTGACATGTTACTTCTTGGCAAGGCCCCTTGTTATGACATGACTTGCCATCGGATTATTATCAATCTCTTGACATGACTGGTTACCTATCTAAATATCATCACCCTGTCATGCTATCACTTGACACCCAGCATGATATACTTGACCTGTGATTATCACTTTTACGGGAATCCTGTCTTGTTATCCTGTACTATGTACAGTGACCTGTTATCCTGTATCATGATCAGTGACCTGAACTCCTGAATTCCTGATCATGTCCTGTTCCTGTTATTCCCGTAAATTGATAATTAACCTAATAAATCATAAAAGGAACAACTTGCATCGGGTCGGGGGAAACATGCGGCTATCAATATGTGTTCGTGTTTACAGTGGTATTAGGCATGTTGTGCAACTAAAACTTCCGGTCTGACCTGTGGGCCTCCAGGCAACCGAGGGGAGTGCTGGCTCCCTCCTCCTGAATCATGATAAAGGGCATACATAAGTCCCTCCTGATAGGCCTTGCGGCTGGTTCCGTCACCAAGCAACGGAACACCCTGGACCGTGGTCCCGGGCAAGCACGGGACCCACTGTAAACATAGTTCGTTGATACCCCCGCTGGTTTCCAATAACAACCTTGCTTTACTCGGATATGGATCTATGTGTGCTGGGACGCTAGTTCACATAGCTAGATATCAGGGTAAGACGAGTAATAATGAAGTGTCAAGATAATAACCGGCTCTTTAAGTTGTAAGTAGAGGTATGTGGAATGGGACGCATACTGAAGCCTGCGGCTTAAACGGCTTTGAATCTGTGATATGCCTTATCATATTTGCTTGTCCTGGATTTTACTTCGGATTTTCGGTTTTATGAGAATTATTATATTAACTGCTCATGCCCTGCTTTATTCCTTGTATCCACCTGACTCCCGTTCATTATCTTATCATGCCCAGAGTACAATTGGATTGTATGTGCTTGGATTATGGAAACATAAGATAAAGGTATATAGATGAGGGTTTCCTTGTTTGGATTATTCCTTCGACGTACTAGTCTTATGGAGCCGTGATCTGAAACCATACAATCAGATTTGCTCGTCCTCGGCTATACTTGGTCTTATCGCTTTACATGTGCTTATCCTTGCTCGCCACTTGGCTTTTGTATCACCACTCGCCTGGGGAGTTTCATCTGACTCCCCTGGATTCTCATGTCCAGGTCAAGGAGCTTGGAGCGTGTGGATTCTCCCTGTTGTTGATCAGAGTGGCGCAGCTGAAGCGTGGATCTCCAGCAGACCGTTCAGAGCTCTATCCTTCCAGGCCCCCTGTGTGCCTCTCGAGTTTTCCTTTAGTAAACTCGTGAGTGCTCTTTTGTACTATTCATCCATGTACATCTGCTTGTAATCTCGCAATTGCGCATATCAGTGATGTAATATTCATGTAATATTGGATCACCTCTGGTGATAACTTTGTAATTGTACTCATATGTTGGAATGTATAATGCACCACTTGCTTCCGTACTCTGATTCTTGCCTGTACTGATGCTTAGCGTATATACGTGAAGGTACTTCTGACTTGCGTATATACGTTGCAGTAATGTCTCCGTATCCGCCGGATCGGGGCGTTACAATTACTGATCAGGATGCGCAGATTGGTGAGGCCATCAAGATTGTTTTCCCGACGTCTCGGCACCGTTACTGTTTCTGGCATGTACGGAAACATATTGCCGAGCAACAAATCCCAATGGCTAACAAGTATGGAGAAGATATGGTCTCCGATTTCCATGCTTGGTACACCTCCCGCGATATAAGCACTTGTGAGGAACGATGGCGTCTGATGAGTGAAAAATATCAGTTAGAAGAAGAAGATGACAGTTGGTTGATGAAGATGTACAGGCTTCGTGGGCATTGGGTTAATGCATATCTCAAGGATGTTTTCTGTGCTGGAATGACAACCAGTCAGAGGTCCGAGAGTATTAATTCCTTCTTTGATGGTTTTGTTAACTCAAACACTAAACTAGTGGAATTTGTTCACCAATATGATAAAGTCGTTGCTTCCCGTCGTGCATCTGAATCTCTTCAAGATTTTAGGGTTTGAATTCTGTGCCAAATTGTACATCCAATCCATATGAGATACAGGTTTCGAAGTTGTATACACCGAAAATTTTTCAGTTGTTCCAAAAGGAATGGGCAGTTGTAATGACACTGTTTTCAGAAGAGGTGGAACATGATAAACCTGGATCAACATATTTGGTCGGTAATTTTTCAGAATCAAAAGACAGTTGGGAAAATGTCAGTTATGATAAGCGAGAGGAACTTCATGTTTCTTGCAGTTGCTCGTTATTTGAAACAGAGGGTGTCCTATGTAGACATATTCTGTGTATTTTGTGGCGCAATCACGTTACACATATACCGGAATCATATATACTTCAGAGATGGAGGTTGGATGCTCGTTACAAAAACGTTGCAATTGAAAATGGCATGAGGCCTTTTCCCAGTCAAGGCACTCCACGGACGGCTAGATTGTGGACAGTTCGTTCAAAATTTAATGCAATTCTGGACATGGTCGCTGATTCTGATGAAAATATTTCAAAGTTGGAGGGAGTTTTGGAAAGTTTTGCCCAAGATACCACTAGAGAATACAGAGCAATGTCAAGAAATAATCATTCATCACATCCTAAGACTGCCGTTGGTTCCAGTGGATCCGTTGTCATATTGCGAGATGGTGAAGAATTGAATATACGTGATCCAATTGGTCCTGTACCAACCAAGGGGAGACCTAGAGCTGCATCCAGGCTTAAGTCTGGTTTTGAAGATTCTATATATCAGAAGGAAGTTAAGCATCGAAGATGTGGTAACTGCCAAGAGTTGGGCCATTACAGGACTGGTTGTCCGTTAATGGTATATTACATTAAACCTGTTAATCATTTTTTTTATAACGATTAATCTTTAAAATTCTTACTATTTATTTTTTTATTGGCAGAAGAAGTAGGTTTGGGTTGCCTCCATCTCGAAGGAACAAATACTTCAATTTTTTATGAAGTGCGACCAGGGTCGCACAGTGTAGAGAGATTAAGTCGCATTCTGACACTGGCGTGTAATTATAATCAGATTTATTATCATTCTTTGATTTCTACTGTATTATTTCTGTATGTACTTGTACTTTAAAGTTTTAATGCTACAAAATTCTACTTTATAGTTTAATTTTTTTGTACATAATGTAGTCAGAGACTTTGGTCGCAGTGTACATGGTTAATTGCGACCAAGGTCGCAGTGTTGTTATTGATAAAGATGGCCAGCAACTGCAATCTAGGGTCGCACTACATGTACTGCGACTTAGGTCGCAGTACGTTAGGTAGGTGTTTCCTTTATATTAACACGCATAGCGACCAAGGTCGCAGTGTTGTTGTTGATTAAAACATTGCCGCCATCAACTGCGAACAAGATCGCATTGTATTTTATTAAGACTGCGGCTATCAACTGTCGCAACCTTCTTTTTAAAATTTTGAGATGGTGAAGACTTAAGTCGCAGTACGTTAGGTATGTGTTTCCTTAATATTAACACGCATAGCAACCAAGGTCGCAGTGTTATTGTTGATTAAAACATTGCCGCCATCAACTGCGACCAAAGTCGCATTGTATTTTACTAAGGCTGCGGCTATCAACTGCTAGGGGTGAGCAGAATTCGGTTATAACCGAAATAACCGACCAAAAACCGAAACCCGAACCCGAACCGAACCGAACCGCACTAATTCGGTCGGGTTTCGGTTTTGTGTTCCAAAAACCGAACCCGACCGAACCGAACCGAATCTCTCACCCTATATATCACCCTACTCAAATTCAATTTAGTGAATCATATAGTTTATAATAAAAACTTGTGGAAGCTGATCTCATTACTTTTAGTAATACCACCTTTTTTATGTTGAATATGTGAAAGCTATCTTAAATACACCATCACAATTGAGAATAATATTTATATTAATATAGTTTTGTTTCATTCTTATCATTAAAAGTTAGTAATAATTATATGAGCTTTGATATTAAGAGCGCAAATACAATATAAAAGTTTTAGAATATGAAATTTACAATTCACATTAAGTTTAAGGTGTTTTCCTTATTTCTAATTTGGGTAATGGATATTTGAGATTAGAATATTAAAGGATGATAATATAATGGTGATTAAAAATGCAAGAAATGATAAAACTATACTGGCCTAACCGAAAAAAACCGAAAAACCGAACCGAATTGAGTCAATTCGGTTCGGTTCGGTTACTAAGTCTAATCGGTTCGGTTCGGTTTTGCAAAAATTAGCAAAAACCGAACCGAACCGACCGATGCTCACCCCTATCAACTGCGACCAAAATCGCAACCTTCTTTTTAGAATTTTGAGATGGTGAAGACTTAAGTCGCTGTACGTTAGGTAGGTGTTTCCTTTATATTAGCACGCATAGCGACGAAGGTCGCAGTGTTGTTGTTGATTAACACAATTACTGAAGGCATGTTTGTTTCTAACATCAGTACGCAATAGTAAAAGCCAAGTTGTAACAAATGAAGACTGTAAATAATCAATGGAACTTATAATAAATAAATGTATATAAATGTGTATAAATTAAATCAATACAACAAAAAATTATGCAATGAATTGCACTTGAAATATTTTTTACATTTATAAAAAAAAATTGTGGTATATCAATAATTTGTCAACTATCAGTCTTCATATGTCGTATGTCGTATAATGTCTGTTTCTTCATCCCAACTCTTCTCTACATCTACAAGTATCATGTATGCAAGCTCACTTCTTAGTTTCTGTACACCAGCAACCGTAACAGCATCAACAGCTGATAGATGATAGCCAGACGCTATGCTTTCCATGTACTTGCATACATATATAGCGCAATCAACACTGAAATTTCCATAGAGCAATCATTAAATGAAATTAGATTTTGTACTAAAAAAAAGTAGAAAATATGAAATGAAATTAGATGTCAAAAATTTATATACCTGTTTGCTTGTTGGGGGCATTTTGCGTATTTTATTTTAATTTTTCTCATTAATTTTTTGGAATGAATCTCAAAAATCTCTAATAATCTTTCTTTCTGCAATGTCAATAGGAACAAAAATTAGTATTAATCAAATTAATTGCAAGTTTCCAGTAATCAAAATATTAAATTTCAACTCACCATTATTCTTGCATCTCTTTGGTAAAGCTTTGTTATACTACCTTTTTTGTCAGCTGGGACCAAAGAGTTGTAAAAAATCCACTCTTCTGTGGAGCAATCGAATACCAGCAAGGTCCAGTGAAATCCCGGCTCGTCGGCACTATGTTTGTGATTGATCGGGAAGAACATGTACTGCACGTCAGCTGTCCAGTTTTTCAACAGCTTCTGCTTGATGAAATGACCTTCCAGATCTTCAATTTTATTTACAACACCGTGTTGCGGACAAGAAAAAAAATTTAAATCAAATACAAAATGAATTTAAAATATAACAAAAAATTAATTAAAATTAGGAGTCATTAAGTCAAGACAAGACACTGCGATCAAGGTCGCAGCGTTTCTTACTATCATATTTTAAAACTTCGACCTTAGTCGAAGTACATGCCTACACAGTGATAGAGAACATGACTTAGTCGCAATATATTTTAATTACCTTAGTTGCAGCTGCGACCTTAGTCGCAGTATATTATTTAGTCGCAGTACATGAGTTAGTAGCAGTACATTTTAATTATAAACTGCGACCTTGGTCGCAGCTCCGACCTTGGTCGCAGGTCGCAGCTCCGACATTGGTCGCAGGTCGCAGCTATTACATTTGTCGCAGTACCTGAGTTAGTAGCAATACATTTTAATTATAAATTGCGACCTTAGTCGCAGTACATGTGTTAGTAGCAGTACATTTTAATTATACACTGCGACCTTAGTCGCAGTACATGATTTATGCCTTCACAGAGATAGAGAATATTAGTAATCTGTTCCAGAGTTGATATTACATTAAACCGTAAAGGAGAAAGTAGATTTTTACCCAAGTTTCGCTTCGGAAGAATATGCTTTTTAATCTTTCTCTTTTCTCAAGATGCTGCATGTAGAAATGAATTATATTTGCATCTAAGTCTCTACTGAACATCAGGTCCTCAATGTCATTCCTTGAAATGATGATTGCATTATCGGTATCCTGATACGCAGTAGAACTGCAAGATATTCAAAACAAAGTTAGTAATTTAATTGTTCTTATATAAAGGTATAACAGAAAATTTTTGATATGAATTAACTTACTCAGAGTAGGACTTGTCGAAGAAATTTTTTATAAGAGCTTGTTGATGGGGCTGCAGAATTCTGTATGATGTGGTTTCGGTCAATTCTCTCGATTTTGGCTCAGTAGAGGAAATCTCTTTGTCGCCGAAACCAGCGGTAGAACTCGCAGCCGCAGGCTGTGGAAGAGGATTTTCATTTTTTTTCTTTTCTGTTTTGGATAAACAAAGTCAGAGTCATCGCGATCTCTTTCAGCGCGCTTGCATTCTTTGACTCCCCTCTCTATTGTTCCTTTAGAGGTTTCCAAAACAGCTTCTTTTGAGGATTGCTTCTGAGGCGGAGTATGTTCTTGAATTTTTTTTTCAGAAGCACTATCTTTTTGGGGTTCTTGAATCATTTGACTTATATCCACAGAAAATTTTTGCATATCTTCCCCATAAAAATTTAAAATAGATTCAGAACTCATTATTTTATCCTCTTCCAGTTTTTCTTCTTCTCCTCTTCAGCCTGCTTCTCCATCTGCTCCTTCATTCTTTTGTTCTCCATCTGCGCCTTCCTCCTCTTCTTCTCATTCTCTTCCTCTTCCCTCCTCCTCCTCTCCTGCCCCTCCTCTTCCCTCCTCCTCTTCTCCTTCTCCTGCTCCTCCTTTTCCCTCCTCTTCTTTCCTTCTCCTCTTCTTCCCTCATTCTCCTTTCATTCTCCTCCTCTTCCCTTCTTCTATTCTCCTTTTCCTTCTCCACTTCTCTCCTCCTATTCTCCTTTTCCTTCTCTTCTTCCCTCTTCTTCTCCTTCTCTTTCTCTTCCTCTTCCCTCTTCCTCCTTTCATTCTCCTCCTCTTCCCTTCTTCTATTCTCCTTCTCCTTCTCCTCCACTTCTCTCCTCCTGTTCTCCTTTTCCTTCTCTTCTTCCCTCTTCTTCTCCTTCTCCTTCTTCGCAGCAGCGGCTGCTCTCAGCAGCTCTTCTTCTTCCTCTTCTTTAACCTTTAATTTCCTCTGCTGTCTTTTTTGGTTTTTCTTCTCTCTTTTTTCTCTCCTTTTTAATTTTAATTCAGCATTGAGTCTTTTCTCAGTCTCCATATTTTCAATCTTTTTTTCAAGCTGAGAAACATAATCTCTCAAGTGCTGATTTTCAGACCTCAAATGTTTTATTTCTTCTGCTTGAACATCCGGTGGAGGTGGCAAATAACCTTCAAAAATTGGTTCTTGCTCACTCGTTTCAGCCGGTTCTGGCTCCTTTTCCGTCGGGATGTCAGCTTCATTATATGTATGGCCTCCTTCATCTCCTTCACTTTCACCTTCTTCTTCTTCTTTTTCTTCTTCTTCATCTTCACCTTCATCTTCTGCTACTTCTTCTTCCTCCTCCTCTTCCCCTTCAACAGGAAGGCCAATCATATTTTTTTCAGCATTAGAGATGTTGGCCATTCGACTCAAAATCTGAAAATAAACAGAAAAAGGTAAGCTAAAAATAAAACAATGAAATAATGATACTGCGACCATGGTCGCAGTTTATTTATGAAATATTTTGGATAAGAATGCGACCATGGTCGCATTATGTTTGTCGTGCACAAATTTATCTGCCAAGACATGCAGCTCAACACTGCGACCATGGTCGCAATTCTGTTGAAAAGGGTATTTTCAAGAGAATGCGACCATGGTCGCACATTATTTGTCAGGCAGAAAACGAACTGCGAAAGGTGCAACTCAATACTGCGACTATGGTCGCATTTTATTTGTACTACACATAAAAAGAAGTTTAACTTACAATATTGCTGTTCTAATCTTTTTTAGATCAACTTCAAGTAGAGATCTGCTAATATTTTGGAGGTCCCATCTTACTGCGCGTGGGATTTTTTCCTCCAAACCAGACCTCTGCTCAAAAATAGGTGCCCTCTCACACAGCCAATACTGCAAAAATGAAAATTAAATTAGTTTCCACAAATTTTCTCAATTTATGGGTAAATTTCATACAATGTTGGCCAAATTTGAGATTTCTACTTACAATAATTTGCACGGAGCATCCTTGCAGCTCGTACGTGGTTTGCCTGTAGATGTCTATTGAGTCTGTAGGCTGTCTAAAAATCACCAAGACAAGCCACCAAAACACAGGGATCCAAGATCCAGGCGCAAGGCTAAATGTGACAATCAAGACGCGAGAGATAGCCCGCGTCTCAGCATCAAGGCGCGTCAGCCCGAAGCCCGCGTCTCAGCATCAAGGCGCGTCAGCCCGAAGCCCGCGTCTCAGCATCAAGGCGCGTCAGCCCAAAGCCCGCGTCTCAGCATCAAGGCGCGTCAGCCCGAAGCCCGCGTCTCAGCATCAAGGCGCGTCGGCCCGAAGTCCGCGTCTCAGCATCAAGACGCGTTGGCTCGACACCCACGTCTCGGTTGCAACTACCCCGATTATGGCGCCATCCACCGCCCATGTAGCGGGGAAGTTGGCCCTCATCGTGGAGCACTTTTAGGGGGCACGATCACCCCCTAAAAACCCTATAAATAGCCCTGTCACTATTGAAGAGGGGTCGGATTTGGGCGATAAAATAAAAGAGGAGAGATCATCAACGGAGAGAGAGAGCTCGATTCTTCAAGCCAGCTTGCTGCGTACAAGTTGCTCTTCGCCTACCTTCTCTTTTAGAGTTTTGGTAGACGGAGCTGAGTTACTCCCTCTACCGACCGAAGAGAAGATCCCCGACGGTCCGAACGGTCATCCGGTCAACGGAGAACAAGATTCACTCTCCACCGCCACACGAAGAACCCAGCACTAAACAAAAGGGAATTCAAGATTCAATATTCCCCCTCCCTTGTAACCGGAAGATTAAGCCGGCTGTAATCTTTTCCATCTGATTCCAGGAAACGTTACACCAGCCAACCCCTCTCCGTGTCAAACAAGAGATGGCGACTCCGCTGGGGACTACTTTCGTCACTGACGAACAGATCGTGGCGCAGGATGATGTTTTCCGTAAGGGGAAGATGGTCGAAACACTCGTTGTCGAGTTCGACCAGGCGAAGTATGAAGAGTTCCTCTCTTCTGGCTCCAAGAGCCCAAAGACCCGCGTCTGCCGCAGGGTCTCAACTGAGAAGCTACCCGAAGCCCAATCTGAGGCTCTGCCGGGTGCCGATGCCCACTGTGCCAAGACAAGTTCACGCGCCAACGCCTCCCAGAAGGCCCGCGTGACCTCAGGCACTGCTGTTGCGATCAACCGCGTCGCGCAGAACACACGCGCCAACGCCTCCCAGAAGGCCCGCGTGGTCCCAGGCACCACTGCTGCTGCGATCAACTGCGTCGCACAGAATACCCGCGTCAACGTCTCTCAGGAGACCCGCGTGGTGAACGCTCTTGGTTCTATAAACCAGGATGTTGTTGGTTTCTCTCCACCTCCTCGACGCAACCGAAATGCTGAGCGTCGACAGAGGAGACGCGCGCGTCAACTCCAAGTCGGAACCGTTGGTTGTCTGACTGGGGGTGGACGCAGCGTACAATCTGATGCCTTGCCCGCACCTCGTCCAGTGCGTGAGATCCGCGTTTGGCGACCCAAACGCGAGACCCCTCAAGTTGAGTCCTCTGAGGACCAACTCATCAAACGCCAGGGTGAAACCTCCGCGTCTTTTCAAACGCAGGAAGTACGCACTCATAGGCGTGGGGCCCAGCAGCCCACTCTCTCTCAAGCAACTCTGTCTAAACGCATCAGGCAGCAACGCGAGACTCGCGCGCGCGTCATACAGCCGAGTCGTGAGAGCCGCGTCCCTGAAGTCCGCGTCCAGGCTGAACAGCACATGACTGTCTCCCGTCTTCGACGTTACGAGACCAGTCTCTTTAATCCCCCTCCCACGGATTTGAGGGATTATTTGACAAGGAAAAGAAGTGCCAATCAAGCCACTTCGTCATGCTGCTGTCAGCAACTCATCCATATGCTCTCTGGATGCCATTATGGATCAGGCGTGCACCAGCAGTCCTTAATCAGACAGCTGACCCTGATTCCCCCGTCAGCCAAAAGAAGACGCTCCCACAGGAGGAGAACCTTCTCAGATGTTGAATACCCGGAGCTTACTGCAAACATGACTAGCAGAAGCAAGGGAAAACAACCAATGGTCAACTCAGAGGAATCTGACTCTGAGCCAGAGGGGGTGTATCAACACACTCGCACCCGGACAGGGGCCATTCCCCCAATTGACTATAATGCCTTAGCCCGCGGCATTAGAATGGGTGATTCTCACTCCGCTATAGTGGAGTCGCAGGCTTCAAACTCTTCCGTCGAGAAGGAGGCTTCCGCCTATATGGCAGACACTCCTGAGGAGACGGCCAGGCGTTTAGAACAGACGCAGAAGCACCAGATGGATATAATCGCCTCTCAACAGAGATCCATTGACTCCCTCAAGCATATGCTTGAGAAATTGCTTGAAGAAAGAGCGAGATCTCCTCCTAGACGGCCGAAGGGGAAAGGGAGAAAGGGAGGAATTCCACCCTCCGAATCTTCCGACGAGACACGACGATCTACCTCGGATGTGTCCAAGCCCTCGTCGCAGGCAAGAAGCGATCAAGACCAGGAGAAGACTCATGCTAAGAGGATGAGTCAATTGGAACGACGCCTCGAGGCCCTTGCCAATCGCAAGGACCTCCAAGAAGCTGGAGTGGTCCGGCCCTATCCGGCTGAGTGGGATTTAGTTCCATACCCTCCTAAGTTCAAGGCTCCAACCCTCCAAGCATTCGACGGGAAGGGGTCACCCAACCAACACATCTACTACTTCAAATCCCAGACCGGGAATGTGATAGATAATGACGCCATCCTGGCGCGACTGTTCATCGGCACCCTGAAAGGGTTGGCTTTTGAGTGGTTTATGAAGCTCCCGGAGGGTTCTATCAAGAACTGGGGGGATCTACAGAAGCTGTTCTTGACACGCTTCTTCGAAGACGACTCCGAAGTCACAATGCCCACCCTTTTAGCTACCAAACAGCGGAGAGGGGAGTCCGTCAAATCTTTCGTGGAAAGATTTCAGAACACGGCACTCTGGTGCCCAAGCGGTATGACCCAGGCCACCCTGGTGGAAACATGCCGCCACAATCTCCAAACCTCACTCCTTGCTCAAATAGGAGTTGCTGAAAGCCGCACCTGGAAGCAGTTAGTCCAACAGGGTGAACAGGCTGAGGAGATTGTTGCCCGTGTCAAGGCAGAGGAAGGCAAGCTGCGGCCGGAAAGGTCGACAAGGCGTGCACCGGCACCAGACACCTCCCTCCAGACGAAGCGGAAGGATAATTTGGCGACGGAGACCAAATCTCCCACCAAACCTCAAACGGGCAGGGCAAGTGGCTCTTCAAGCCAGCCACGCCCCAACAAGCAGTATTCCTTCAAGGAGGAACACGTCGATTCGCTCTTCAAGCTACTCAACAAGAGCAATCGACTGAAGCTCCCTGAAATTAGACGCCCGGAGGAAGTCGGCAAGACCGACAATCCCAACTACTGCATGTACCACAGGATGTTGGGACATCCTACCAAAAGCTGCTACGTCTTCAAGGACATTCTTCAGGCTCTGATTGACGCGGAGGTGCTCAAGCTCCGACCAGAGCAGAAGAAGGTCACGGCCAATGTAACGTCGGTTCTCCAGTTCGGGAGACAACCTCCAACGCCTGCGGGGGTAACTCCTATCCCAAGGGGAGAATTAAGAGTGGTCAACACAGACCCTCACCAGCAGCAGGAGAAGGGCTTGGTAGCCGTCCCTACACCTCAGGGGGAAACCATGTGGGTCCACCCTGACCTCGTCGATGAACAACAATGGACTACTGTAACCAACAGGAAGTCCAAAGGTAAGGCAAAGGCTTCGTCCTGCCATGTGGTATGTGCTTCCTCCCGAGAAGCAGAGGATGATGTTCCCTCGCTGACTGATTCAGAAGAGGAAACAATAGTCCTGGCCGCAGAGCCCAGCCAACCGATGGCGGGGACCCGTTCAGGACAGGCATACTTGAAGCAGTACGGCGAGACGGCAGCGGCTTCTCCGCAACCAGCCGTAGAATCAGCCAAGCCCTCCGCAAAGCCACCTGTGGCGAAGCAGAAGGAGACTCGATTCTCTCGAGCCCTTCCAAAAGGTGCAGCGGAAGGATCCTCGACACCTTACCACTTCGATGTCTTGGCTCAACTAGCCAACATCCCGGCACGCATCACCTTGTATGAACTCCTGAGGCTATCAAAGTCAACCAGAGAGGCTCTGTAAGAAGCTCTGGCGAATGCTGAGGCCTTCGTGACCCAGGTGCCGAAGGAGGAAGATGTAGAGGACTGCCTCCACACTTCCCAGAATGCCCCCTGCATCACCTTCACGGCAGATGATATGCAGGTGAAAGGGAAACACGATCGACCCCTGTACTTCACAGGTTACATCGGATCATCTGAGGTGAACCGCATTCAGGTAGATCCAGGGTCCGCATTGAGCATTATGCCCCGCCGAGTCATGCAACACCTCGGCATCCCTACTCACCGTCTGAGCCCTACACAGACGACCATCTACGGGTTCAATGCCAACGGCACCCGTCCAATGGGGAAGATCAAGCTCAAGTGCCAGATTGGGAGCCTCAAGTCGGAGGTGACATGCTATGTCATCGACGCCGACACTTCCTACAATCTGCTGCTGGGACGACCATGGATCCACCGCAACTCCATCGTTCCCTCCACTCTTCACCAAGTCATGAAATACATTGACGCGAGTGGGAAGGTGCAAACGTTGGTTGCCGAAAGGTATCCGTTCAAGGGGGTCGAGAATTATTTCACGGATTCCCTTTTATATCAGGATCCGGTGGACGAAACCCCGCAACTGGAGGCGCCAGACTCTGGTAATGAGGCTGACACTGAGCCCGAGCAAGAAAAGTGCCTGTGGGAGTTAAAACCACTTGTAAAGAGCATTAATAAGCTCGATGTTGATAATACCACCGATGATGCAGGTGGTTGGTATATTAATGAGAATCTAGACTTTGAATATTTTTCTGCGTGTGCATCCGATTCAATACCGTCGGATACTACTACCGACGTAGACGATGACATCTGGTCGGCAATGGATGCTTTGACATCATTGCATGTACCAGTAAAATCATCTTTCGGGACATACCAGGATAATGGCGATGCACGGGAATCTATATTCTTGGTTCCGGCGAGACGAAAAGGCCAAAGACCAATACTTTTTGGGCGAATCTCGTCTGAACCAATGCCCCGCGAAGAATCGGAAAGCGAGGAGGAATCCCCTCAACTCGACCATTATGAATCGAAAGCACTCAGAATGATGAAGCAAATGGGGTACGATATAACCAACAAGCCCGGGTTGAACTTCGGCAAAGGAAGGAGGACGCTACTTCGATCCTTTGTGCCAAAAGGGAAGGCCCCCGATTATTATCATCGGACGCGCAGGGGGTTGGGCTATGTATCAACTCCGGTCCCATCAGCCTCTGATTCTCAAGAATCGTTGAGCAACGATTGCTCTTCAGACACGTCATCATGGGAGTCAGATGTCAGTGTCGGCAACATCTTCAAAGGGCTTTCAGTAAACATGGTTTCAACAGGCCATCTGGAAGATGAAGTTGAAGAAATGATCCAACCTGATACAGATCCTTAGATCAAACATTTGAATGCTCTTTGGGATATCCGCTTTGAACAGCGTGAGCCACCCACAGATGACAAGGTTATTCAGATCAACCTAGGAGATGAGACCAACCCCAAGCCCATCTTCATAAGTGACGGCCTGTCGCCTCCAGAGAAGAAGGATCTAATATCTCTTGTACAAGAGTATATAGATGTCTTCGCCTGGAATTATGAGGACATGCCTGGACTTGATCCTCAAGTGGCTATGCATCGCCTCAACATCAATCCGGACATGAAGCCTGTTAAACAACAGCAGCGACGGTTCCGTCCAGAGATAATGGAGGCAATTCAATCAGAAGTCAGAAAGCTCATCGATTCTGGCTTCATCCGGGAAGAACAACATCCCGACTGGGTAGCCAACATCGTCCCCGTTGCCAAGAAGAACGGGAAGATCCGGATCTGCATCGACTTCCGTGATCTAAACGAGGCCTGCCCCAAAGACGAATTCCCATTGCCAATCACAGATGTCATGATTGACAATACTTGTGGATTCGAGCGAATGTCCTTTATGGACGGGTTCTCAGGATACAATCAAATCAAGATGTATCCCGATGACGAAAAGCATACCTCCTTCAGGACTCCTCTAGGGGTATATTGTTACACCGTCATGCCCTTCGGACTGAAAAATGCAGGGGCAACATACCAAAGGGCCATGAACGCCATTTTCCATCAGCAAATGCGAAAAAACGGTGGAATGCTATGTCGATGACATCGCGGTGAAGAGTCGCACTAAAGGTGATCACATAGCAGACCTGAAGGTGGTCTTCGACATCATGCGGGCTCATCAATTGAAGATGAACCCCACCAAATCCTTCCTGGGGGTAGCCAGTGGCAAATTTCTAGGATTTGTTGTGACTTCCACAGGAATCTATTTGGATCCAGAGAAAGTCCGCGCTATCCAAGAGATGCAACCCCCAGAAGCCTCAAGGAGCTCAGGGGATTACAAGGACGATTGGCGTACATCCGCAGGTTCATATCAAACCTTTCCGGGAGATGTCAACCCTTCGCCAAGCTGATGAAAAAGGGTGTTTCATTCATTTGGGACGACGCTTGTCAAAAGCATTTGAGGAGATCAAACACTACCTCACCCAACCGCCAGTCCTTGCAGCTCCGGTGTCCGGAAAGCCTTTCCTGGTGTATGTCCGAGCAATGGATCATTCCTTGGGAGCTCTACTAGCTCAGAATGATGAACAAGGACGAGAACAGGCAATCTACTATCTGAGTAGAACAATGATCGGAGCCGAACATCGGTACAACCCGATCGAGAAGGAATGTTTGGCACTAGTGTTCGCCATTCAGAAAATGCGACACTATCTGGTAGGCCAGACTATAAATGTCATATCAAAAGTCAACCCTCTGAGGTTACTTATGACAAAGCCTTCTTCACTAAATGGCCGGCTGGCAAAATGGGCCATATTGCTATCACAATATGAGATGCATTTTCTGCCACAAAAGGCTATTAAGGGGCAAGCGGTGGCGGACTTCTTAGCTGAACACCCAGATCCAAGGGCAGCCAAACTCTATGAGGATCTCCCAGACGAGGCCGCCGAAGTCTGCCTGACTCAGACGTTGTTCGAAAGTCAAGTATGGCAACTTTTCTTCGACGGTGCATCAAGGACAAGCCCAAAGGGACACGTAGTGGCGGGGGTAGGAGTAGTACTTGTCTCCCCACAAAATTATGTGATCCCCCGAGCTGTCTCGTTAACGGAGCCTTGTTCCAACAATGTGGCGGAATACAACGCTCTTTTGATTGGGATGCAGCTCGCCGATGAGATTGGCGTTAAAAATCTCGAGGCTTACGGTGACTCTAAACTCATCGTCAGCCAAGTTCGCGGAGAGTACGAGGCCAGACATGAAGATCTAGTACCCTACTACAACGCGACAATTCACATGGCCGAAAGGTTTTCAAACTTCTACATCGACCATGTACCGCGCAGGCAAAATGCACATGCGGATGCACTCGCATCCCTCGCTGCTTCCTTAGCTCTTCCAGCTGGAGCAATGGAGAAAGTATTCGTCTATAGCCACGACCTATACTGTCCAAAAATTCCCCTCGGAGACTACCCGGGGTCAGCGGAAGATCATCGCGGTAAAGAAACACTTGAAGTGTCGACTGCTTCAGGGCTTAAAGACTGGCGATTCCCCTACATTGATTTTGTCTTATACGGCATTCTGCCCGAAGACACCAAGGAGGCGGCCGCCATTCGGAGGAAAGCCCCCAAATTCTACTATAATGCGATTTCGCGAACATTGTATCGTCGATCGCATGACGGGATCCTGCTCCGATGCCTCTCATCAAAAGAAGCCCAAGGAGTATTGAAAGAAGCCCACGATGGTACTTGTGGAGCTCATCAACCTGGCCCGAAATTGGCACATCGACTCCAAAGGATGGGTTACTATTGGCCCAAGATGATTGCCGATGCTGTCGCTTATGCTAAGAGATGTTACGCCTGCCAAATACACGGCGATTTCATCCATCAAGCACCAGGGTACCTCCACTCAACGACCTCTACTTGGCCGTTTGAAATGTGGGGGATGGACGTGGTTGGCCCTATCAGCCCACCATCATCGAAAGGATATCGGTTCATTCTAGCGATAACCGATTACTTCTCAAAGTGGGCCGAAGCTATCCCTTTGAAAGAGGTGAAATCTTCTAACGTGATCAAGTTCGTGAAACATCACGTTATTTACCGCTTCGGTGTGCCTCGGCGTATCATCCATGACAATGGACCCCAGTTCATCAGCCAGGCTTTCCAGAGATTCTGCGCGAAGTTCAGAATCCAGAGTGTGTCCTCAACGGCATACTATCCTGCTGCTAACGGTCTTGCAGAAGCCTTCAACAAGACTATTGGTAAGCTTCTCAAAAAGTTCGTCTCGAAAAGTCAACGAGACTGGGACGACAAGCTGGGTAATGCTTATGGGCCTACCGCACAACGGTGCGAACCCCAACTAAAGCCACGCCATTTTCCTTGGTATACGGATGCGAAGCCGTCCTTCCATTGGAAATACAAATTCCCTCTCTACGCGTCGCCTTGACAGCGGAAATGACAACTGAGGAGAAGCATCAGCAGCGACTCCAGGAGTTGGAAGCCTTGGACGACAAGCGTTTGCAGGCCCAACAACAAATCGAGCTTTACCAAGCTCGTATCACCAGAGCCTTCAACAAGAAAGTCAAAGCGCGAACTTTCAAGAAAGGCGACCTTGTCTTAGCTGTCCGAAGACCCATGGTCATGACGCACAAGACAAAAGGAAAATTTCAGCCCAAATGGGAAGGACCGTTTGTAGTAGAGTCAGTCTACTCAATTGGGTCATATCGCCTCATAACTTCAAATGGCGATACACTCATGATGCCGATCAATGGCAAATTCTTGAAGAAGTACTATCCTTAATAGTACTCTTCCTCCGATCAAGTTAAAAGTACACCTCTGATCAAACATCCGACGCCTCCGATGGCTAAGGATAGAGGAAAATGTTGGCCTTTAAGCCCGACATAAATCCTCGACAAACTCATCATGCTGAGGGGAATAGCATGGCTAGCCCAACTCAAACGGTAGTTGGTAAAGGCATGCCAAATCCGTTGATAGCTGAGGATTTGCTAAAAATCCTAAGGGACACGTTCCCATTTGATCCGACGTCCTCGACGGCTAAGGATAGAGGAAAATGTTGGCCTTTAAGCCCAACATAAGTCCTCGACAACTCATCATGCTGAGGGGAATAACATGGCTAGCCCAACTCAAACGGTAGTTGGTAAAGGCATGTCAAATCCGTTGATAGCTGAGGGTTTGCTAAAAATCCTAAGTGGACTCGAGTCCACTCTTTCCTCCAAAGTCCCTTACCAATTCTCATCCATAGAATGGTAGGACCACAAAGTGCAATCATTACTACGTTAACACTATACCTCTGGTAATGAATACCCTTTGTCGGGTATAAACTTTGCTTGTTAACTCTGCATAGAGTAACAAACTCTCAAATTTGCCAAGTTAACACTATACCTCTAGCATTTCAAATTCCACTTGTCAATTCTCGTCAATAGAATGACAGGTCCTCAAATTGCTCTTATCACGAGCCAATTCTTGTCAAGTTAACATTACACCTCTGACAAACTACTGTTAAGTTAAACATTACACCTCTAAGCAGTACATCGAGTGCCTGTCAAGTTAATATCACACCTCTGATAGTCACCTTTCTTCAGACTTCCGTATCGAAGCTGAAATGGACGATGCCAAGTTAACACTACACTTCTAGCATCCGAGTCATCGCTAAGTTCAACAATACACCTATGGCTATGACCGTTCCTCGACTTCCTCGTCTAAGTCGAGATGATCAATGCTAAGTTCAACATCACACCTCTAGCATTACCTCACTGTTAAGTTAAACATTACACCTATGACAGTGACATTCTGAGTTAAGTTAACATCACACCTCTGACTCACATCCTTGTCAAGTTAACATCACACTTCTGACAAGACTATCTCCAACCCGTTAAGTTAATATCACACCTCTAACGGTAAAAGCTTTACTAGATTCCTCGCGGGTCTAGTTTCACTTGTTATTCTCTTCAACAGAATAACAGGTCCACCTAAAGACATTGTTAGGTTAACATTACACCACTGACAATGTTTTATCAAATTCCCCAGCTGACCTTGAATCAAGTCAATCCTAGACACTTGACAAAAGTTCACCTTCTCTGGGAGTACGCATTCCCCCTGTCACTTTCTTTTATAAAGTGGCGGGTCCACCAAAATCATTCTTTTGCTTCTAAAACAAAACATTCAAGACAACAGAAAGAGGCAAAAAGAAAAGTGTCACTTTTATTCATATCCAAACACATGAAAGTGATACAAAACGCTCTCTTATACAATAAGAATGAGTGTTACAATTAAGGAGTACAAAGAAGTCCCTCTCTCTCTTTGAGGCCGTACTCACTCCTTGAATCCGCATCTGATCCTGAGTGCATGATGTCTGGAGAAGTGCCGAATTGTGGCGACTGTTGGAACCGATTGCACTTTGATGCACGACGCCAACTTCGAAAGCGCCCTAGCTGACTAAGCCAGGAGCAATGGTGTTCTTGAGGTCCGGCGGCAACAGAAGAGCCTGCAACCCTTCGTTCAAGAGTTGATCTTTCCCCCGCAGGCCATCCAAAGGACATGGACTGTCCTTGATGTTACTTCTGGGATGGGAGAGGAAGAGGATCCTCTCCGCCACCGCAACCGCCGGAACCTCCTCGCCGTCATACTTGACCTGACCATCTCTTGCCATCAGGCAAGAGTGGTGCAGGAGATCTGAAGAGACCTTGGCGAGATTTGGGTCCTCGTCAGAAATATAATTTACTCTCTTACAAACGACGAGGACCATAATTTACTCTCTTACAAACGAACATTGAGCAAGCTCGCCGGTTGAAGCACTCTTCCAGGAGACCAGCGAACCTGCAAAGAACAAATAAGAGAATCAGAAAATCTGGAACTTAGTATACTTTAAAAACTAAGTAACAGACGCGGCAGTCATTGAAGACTTCAGACGCGGAAATGATCTGCACAGTCAAACCACCGCATCAGCAGAAACAGACGCGAGTTAAAACTGTGCCACTCCCAGGATTCAAACGCGGTCTCAGTTTGCACCCGCGTCTAATGTACTAGACGCGAAAAACTTCAAACGCCGAAAATTGCCATCTCTCTGTTGGGTGAACAGGAGTTGCAAGATTCAGGTCTGAAACGCGCCAAGGCAATAGCCATGAGCAAAGCCAGCGTCAAGAGCCCGCGTTCAGAAAAGTTCAAGTCACCAGCACAAATTCCAGAATAGGAATGCACCAGAATTTCATTCGGATGCCTATGCCAAAATACAGGCTATGGACATCATCGGGGTGACATACCAGCAGAAACCTCTGTCCAGAGTTGACCTCTTTTTGCATCCAAACGCGGGTGCGCAGGATGACATGAGAGAGGATTCCTTCTGAAGAGACCAAACAGAGGCATGAGAGCTCTGGGTCATCTTCATCCATGGGGTCACCTTCATCCATGAAGGCGGTTCTCTGAAAGATAATTCAAGGCGAGACTTCTCTCGGAGCAAAACAAATGAAAACAGTCTAAGTTGGATTGTTAAAGAGGAAGAGGGTGCACTCTATTTATAGGCGGTCCCTAATAACTGTCATTAATGGGGCATCAATCGGAACCGTCGCGCACAACTGTCAAAGCCCAATCAAAAACGGACGCGTGGAGCGCTGCTTTGGAAACCGTCGAAATGCGCCGGTTTTTCAACCGCCAGCGTCGGTTCTGCATGCAAGAGCATTAACGCCTGAACCCAATAAGAGGCTGACGCGTGGATAACTGTCTTGGGAAGCAACGGATGACCCGGAACCCCAATCGACGGTGAAGACTTGACGTTCAAAGATCTCCTAAAAATCTTTTAAAGTCATGCTGCATTGAACGCAGATGGGAAAGTCGCTCGAGGCTGCGTATCCCGTGTCTGATCGATCCGCGTCTCATCAAGAAGACCGCGTTTCGCTCTGTGATTGACGCTGCGTCTCACTCCATGGACTGACGACCGTGTCTCACTTTATGGATCAATGCTGCGTCTCATCAAGAAGATCGCGTTTCGCTCTGTGATTGACGCTGCGTCTCA
Organism: Agave tequilana; assembly: GCA_038442645.1. Taxonomy (NCBI): domain Eukaryota; kingdom Viridiplantae; phylum Streptophyta; class Magnoliopsida; order Asparagales; family Asparagaceae; genus Agave; species Agave tequilana. Next base: position 181,984 of record JAVJIF010002909.1, read on the forward strand.
CTCCATGGACTGACGACCGCGTCTCACTTTATAGATCAAAGCTGCGTCTCATCAAGAAGACCGCGTTTCACTCTGTGATTGACGCTGCGACTCATCAAAAGGACTTAGTAAATCTAAGTTCCTGTGGACTGACGACCGCGTCTCACTTTATGGATCAATGTCGCGTCTCATTAAGAAGACTCAGAGTAAAGGCCGCGTTTCATCAACAGAACTTAGTCTTACCTAGGTGCCAGTTACCAAGGAGTTGGATTCGCCTACAGCTGAGCAAAGAAGATGGAGCAAAATTTTTCAAACTTTTATTATAAACAGTAAAAGTGGATACAAACACTCTAAACAGAGTGTCCTCTTCTTTACAAAAAAAAAAGGGAAAAGAAAAGAAGGCTAAATGTCCTGGTTCGTCAAGGAACGGATTTGTTCCCTAAGACGGTGAATCTCGTGTTGGCGTGCCCTTTCAGCTTCCATAATAGCCCGGTCCCGCAGCTCCTCTTCGGATAAGAAATTTCTTGCGGCCAGCTGCGCTCGCAGAGATTCCACCCTCGAAGAATATAGAGACAGACTCTCTTCAGCTCGCGCCCTAGCAGCTTGTTGCTCCTCTAGCTGCTTCTTGATGATAGCAAGCTTTTCCTCACTGAGCGCAAGCACCACTTCTGCCTTGGCAATGGTGTCCCGAGCCCTGATGATGACTTGCTCTGTGCTCTGCATGACAAGCTCGGATTCCCTTGAATCGCCAGCTAGTTTCTGACATTCAGCCTGGGAATATTCGAGATTGCGGATCTCTGCAGCGATTTGTGCTTCCGCTTCCTATCGCTCTCGTTCTTGAGCAGCTAGGAGCCTAGTCAGGGTGGCCTGGGCCTTACTAAAAGAGCCAGCATCTTCCAAAGACTCCAGCTCCTGCAGGTAGTCTCCCAGTTGCTCTACCACCCGTAGACACGCCTTGGCAAGTGAAGGGCCTCCGGTTAATTCGACGTTCACGGCCAGATTTTTAAGAAGCGTCTGGGCAAATTGGAACGTGCTGTTTTCACGTAAGATGAGATCAATACATGATCCCATCGAAGCGAAGAATTGCTGCACCATCTGACGTGCCAGTTCCCCCATGTCTTCACCACCTGGGAAGCTTCCCGACCCCTTTTCTGTCACAGGATAGGGGATATAAGGCGGATCTTCTCGCACAAGAGTCGTGCTGGCCGTCGAGACAGCAAGAGCTAGACCGGCCGCTGACGCTTCCGGAGGTACTACCTCTGCAGGAGCCTCCACGACCAATGAGGGAGTAGTAAGCACGACCTCCTCAGAAACCTCCACCGAGACCTGAGCTGTATGGCCTTCTGGAAGGGTGCCAACCATCGGACCCTCCACCTGAACCCCCTCGGTCCTCTCTGCAAGTTATCGCGATGTTAGCCACAATGATAGAAGAGCTAAACATTTAAAGCATCAGAGCTGCCTTACCAGGTTGGAGGTCCGGAGACGTCAAAACCTGCAGAGCGGAAGTCTCCTCGGCTTCAGCAGTAACCTCCTCGCCTGGCAGAGTGAGAGCCTCCTCAGCCTCAGTGGTTACTTCCTCTTCTGGCAGAGTGGAAGGCTCCCCAGTTTCAACGGCTGCCCCCTTTGAGGGTATCTCAGCAGCCGAGACCTCAATCCCCTCGGGCCGGGTCAACTCTTTCACCATCTCCTCGATACGCGAGGAGGTTGTAGCCTCAGCATCTTCGGTTGGCCCTGCAGCATAAAAGAAGAATGTTAGAACATCCTCTTCAATATGCAAAGAGAAAATTAGACAGAAGATGGAAAGAATACCTTCAGTAGGGAGAATCGCCAGCGATGGTGCAGTCGATGGCTCACCCTCATGTATTTCCTCCTCCGAGATGTGGAAGAATTTGCTCTGATCAGGAAGAGCGGGTTCATCACCATAGTCGGTCTCGTCTTCGAAGTCGCTTTCCCCCGATAACGAAGAAGACGACAGCGCAACGCGAGGAAGCTCCGCAACAGGAGCCTTACCTCCAATCACCCCAGTGGTAGGACTAGGGTCGACTGCCCTAAGACTGGAAATGAAGATGCTAGGAGACCCCGGCTGCTGTGCCTCGTCTCTCCCATCATGAGCAGAAGAAGGCTCGGGTTGAACTGAGAGGCCTGCAATCTCAACGTCCCCTCCAGTCATTATGTCAACCTCCAGTGACTCGTCATCTTCGGTGGCGGTGGACTCTTCAACAAGCTCCCCTTCCTCCACGGTCTTGCTGCGCGACCTAGGAGCACGGACTAGGGTGGGGAAATCTTCATCCTCCGACGGTTCCTCAACCCTAACAGGGACGTCTTCAGGAGGAGTCTCAACTCCGGTAGAGATGTCTCCGGATTGAGAGACTTCAGCCGTTAAGTCCCTCCGAGCCTTCTTTGGGGCAGGCTCAACAATAGAAGCAGAGCGTCGATGACGCTTGCTCGCCAACTGCTTAGACCTCCTGGCCCGCGGCTCCTCCCTCGTGGCTGGTGGCTCCGCCCTTGTCGCTGGTGGCTCTGCCCTTGCCGGTCGCGGCTCCGCCCTCACTGCTGGGGGCTCCCTCCTCGATCTTCGCCCGACCTCCTTTTGGGCCTTCAGGTACTGTTCTACGAGCTTCGTCGGTTTACTAGAATCAGTCCTGGCCTCGAGACTTGCATTGATGCTCTCAATGCATGAAGACGCCGGGAAAAAGTCTGGCGTTTGGATGGCTTGAGAGTACCAAGTACAGAAGCTGAAACTCGTACGTCACTTGGGCCCCTCGAGAGGTAGACGGAAAGATACTCCCGTCCCTCCAGCCACACTATAGTACCAGGCCCGAGCACCCTCGAACAGGTTCCCTTCGAAGGCGAGTCTAGCATTGGGGTTCCCGACATAGAGCTGATCATAGCCGAACTGTCGAGCGAAGCGACTCGGCATGTACGGCTCAATGGTACATGACGTCCCTTGCCGGAAAAGCACATATCCGGGCCGGATATTTAGCAACCACCAGAAGGCTCCCGCGGATAACCTCGTGAAGTCATCTGGGCCAACAGAATCAACAAGTAGATCCCCGAAAGATGCATCAGGGATCTGGAGGAGGCAGCGATTGAGCTGGTAGTTGGCAGGGTCTGAAAGGCACTTCCGGACGTAATATATGTAAGGATCACGCCATTTTGAACCCTCCAACCGCTGTACGAAAGGGACAGAATTCTCCCTCCAACGCGCTGCCGTCATCAAAGAAGGGCAATGCATCACGTACCAAGCAATAAGGTACGTGTAAGGCAGCTCGACACGAGGGTTGGGACGCTTCACCGTCGGACTCCCCTCTGAGTCAACATACGGCTTTCCCTCGGAATCTGCAGTTTTTGGTGGCTCGCAGAAACTCTTAGTGAGCGCCCGCAGCCCGCTCTGAATACCAGCCGCCACGGCCGGGAGAAGGGCTATGGGGTTCCCATGAGCCAGGAGCACCGCCGCGTACACCACGTCAGCAACAATGACTTCATGCGGCAGTGTGGGCACCACACAGCGCTTCAGCCACAGCATCAGAAAGCCCGCCAACAGCGCCCGATCGGAGATAGGAGTCCGGGCTTGATGGTGAAAGCTTTCAAAAACCAAGTCAGGGTCAAAACCGTCCTCGTTCGACTCCGTGGTGTAGAAGCTGTTCGGAGCCTGGTCGATCCTGTCTTCAATCTCTCTGTCAGAGCTGGGATCCAATCGGGTTATCCGATGGTCTTTGGTGTTGACATTATTGAACAAGTAACTGGCCCAAGACAGTTGCTTGACTCCCTGCGACCGCCATTTGGTTATCTGGCCGCAAATGTGGAAGTGACATAGCACTTCCCAGTAGGTCTCATATATGAGGGGAAACTCCTCCTTCACATAGCGAAACTCCACAGCGGTCGGGACATATTCCTCATAGGGAATATCCCCTGTCGACAGCCTCGAGACCTCGTGCAGCTCGTGCAGAGCAAGGCCCATCTCTCCGACCGGAGTGAAGAACGTCCCCGTCGAAGGATTATAACGCTCTAGAATCCCGAAGAAGTTCTGAGAGCTTTGAGGGATCCCCCACTGCACGGCCCTGACTGCCGAGTACAGTCCCACGCGCTTTAGCAGGCCCCCGAGCTCGGTAAGGACAAAGCCGACCATCCTGCCCCACCAATAGTTCTCCGTGGAACGGACCCACCCCGGCGCACGGAACCCAACTGGGTAGTCACCCTCCGCCTCCATGAAGGCGTTGAGGAAGGTAGTGCCAAGTTGTGGTATCTCCCCAGCTGGAACCTCAGTCCTGCGCGATCCAGGGAAAAGGCCGATAACTGACCTGTCATGGCTATCATGACGGTATACTTTGTGGGAGCCCAAATCACCAAGAGTGACCTCGGGAACATATCGAGCAAGGTCCCATTCCATCTTCCTAGGGACGGACATATGCTGGAAGTAGGACAGCGGGAACATCCTCTCCATGTCTGGAAGAAAGAATCTTCCACCCTTTATTTGACGGAGCCATTTGTAAGTCCCGTCATATACGCGATGGCCGCCATCGTGGATACGATCTCCGAAGAAGAAGGCAGGCTTCTCCAGTTTGATGCCAGCATCCGTTGCAAATGCTGCATCAGTCATAAACACCCGAAGAGTTCTCATGTCAACATTTGAGAGCCTCTCTCTGCGATCCGGTGATTTATCAGCAGTCACAGGAACAGTCCTTTGCAATACAAAAGTCAAATCCCGGTCAGCACCACCTACATGACCAAAGTGGCACTTCTTGGCGAGTGAAGTAGCAGGGCGTGGCGCTGCAAAAAGAAAAGGACACTTAGTTAGATACTCTATCAAAAGCATAGAAAAAAATGCTAAGTGTTCATAATCCGAACGCAGAAGAGACTGGACGCAGGAGTTATAAAATCCGCGTCCAGACCTGGGCATCAACGCAGAAGAGACACTGGACGCAGGAGTTATAAAATCCGCGTCCAGACCTGCGCATCCACGCAGAAGAGGCACTGGACGCAGGAATTATCAAATCCGCGTCCAGACCTATGGGATCGGCGTCTCCACAACATCCTCCTTGATGTCACTTCTGGGGTGCGAAAAGAAGGGAGTTATCCACCTTAACCTCTCCACTACCATAATCGCCAGAAGTTAAGGAGGGTAACCCCCTTCCTTTCACATCCCCAGATGTCGAAGTACTTGGACTCGGGTGCCAGATTCATCAAAATCAGCAGCTGATGAAACAGAACGCAAGGATCAAATCCGCGTTCTGTAAACTAAGTCCGCGTCTGAACCCTTCACAAATAGAAAATATTCTAAGTGAAGAATCTGAAGCGCAGGACTCAAGCGCGCGAGGGTCCAAACCCGCGCCTCGGTTATCATCCCAAAGACTGCGTCTGGGAATCAAACACGATTTGAAAATCACGTGTTAAGGGTTCTTAAAAGTTCTTTGAACTTTCTTTAATGGCGAAACTTCCGCCTAAGAGGCCTTTACCTTGGAGACCTGGGAGAACGACGCCCTGTGCAGAGGAGGAGCCGCCCCTCTGGGCCTCGGCGACTGTCGCCTTTGAGGACGATGCAGTTGGCTTAGTCTTGGGTGCCATTGATGTTCAGAAATCCAAGCAAGGAGATGAACAAGTTCGAAGATGAACAGAGAAGGAAATTCTTTTTTCTCAGTGCGTTCGGAGAAGAAGATGCATCTCTCCAACTGTTGCCTTTTATAGGCACAGGGATTCGCGAAGATACGCGGCGCGTGGCCCGGTAGACGCTGCAGCGAGTCGCCGCTTGACGCGTGTAACCAAATCGTTTCTGAACGGAGAAGATCATGCGTCGCAACCCCGCCACGAGTCAGCAGTCGACACGTGGAGCAGTTCATTTAATGAACCAGGAAATCCGCGCGCCAAAAGGCGAAATTTCGCCGGTTCCCTAGGCCAGCTGGCGGCGTAATCATGACATGACACAGAATTCGCGCCCAAAGAACGCACCTCCTCGATGGACATGCCACGTCAGCCTCTCCATGAATGCATTTGGAAGGTCGCGTCTCTCTAAGAAATTCGCGTCCTTCCAGTCTGGCCAAATATCGCGTCTGCCTTCTGAAGATCAGTCGCGTCTCCATTGCCAAAGGACGCACGATTACAGAAATCGCGCCTTTACAGCAGTACCATCTCTGCTTTTTGAAAAAGAACCTGCGTTTGGCCTCCTGCTTCTGCAAAATCAGTTCAACAGTACACTGACGCAAGCAGACGACCAACCACTCCTGGCTTAAAGCGCGCCAATGACAGACTAAAAGCAATCGGGAGGTTTAGACTGTGCATCTAAACACTCAACATGATCAACTCTGGGGGCTTCAAAGAGTTCAACAGTACACTCACGAAGACCAACTCCAGATAAGATTAAACCCGGAGCATCAACAGTCTAGTCATGAAAGCGAACTCAGCTAGAGTCCAAAGTATTTCGAAATCCGTCCCAGTTAACTGCGGAATGTCGAAAACTTTGGAGGGGGTTCTGTAGGCTGTCTAAAAATCACCAAGACAAGCCACCAAAACACAGGGATCCAAGATCCAGGCGCAAGGCTAAATGTGACAATCAAGACGCGAGAGATAGCCCGCGTCTCAGCATCAAGGCGCGTCAGCCCGAAGCCCGCGTCTCAGCATTAAGGCGCGTCAGCCCGAAGCCCGCGTCTCAGCATCAAGGCGCGTCAGCCCGAAACCCGCGTCTCAGCATCAAGGCGCGTCGGCCCGAAGCCCGCGTCTCAGCATCAAGACGCGTTGGCTCGACACCCACGTCTCGGTTGCAACTACCCCGATTATGGCGCCATCCACCGCCCATGTAGCGGGGAAGTTGGCCCTCATCGTGGAGCACTTTTAGGGGGCACGATCACCCCCTAAAAACCCTATAAATAGCCCTGTCACTATTGAAGAGGGGTCGGATTTGGGCGATAAAAAAAAAAAGAGGAGAGATCATCAACGGAGAGAGAGAGCTCGATTCTTCAAGCCAGCTTGCTGCGTACAAGTTGCTCTTCGCCTACCTTCTCTTTTAGAGTTTTGGTAGACGGAGCTGAGTTACTCCCTCTACCGACCGAAGAGAAGATCCCCGACGGTCCGAACGGTCATCCGGTCAACGGAGAACAAGATTCACTCTCCACCGCCACACGAAGAACCCAGCACTAAACAAAGGGAGAATTCAAGATTCAATATTCCCCCTCCCTTGTAACCGGAAGATTAAGCCGGCTGTAATCTTTTCCATCTGATTCCAGGAAACGTTACACCAGCCAACCCTCTCCGTGTCAAACAGAGTCAATCAGGAATTGCCAAACAGCTTTTGCCCAGCATATTGTCCTCATCAGTTGCATATTGGCAATCTGTTCCACAATATACCACGGCACCGTGCATTTACTGTCAGAGAAGAAAAGAGTGGCCGACATGTATAGGATGACTAATGTGGTAAAGTCTTGAGCTGCAAGTCTATTTATGTCTCTTATAATTTCATTTATAGACAATTGCTGCTCAGATTGTTCATCCGGTGTCACATCTAATATATCCCTCTTCCTCTCTTGACAAGAAGATCATCCAAAGCATCTTCAATAGATACTTTTGTGATCTTCTTTATATTGGGGAAAAAATATTTTATAACCCCTCTATCTTTCATCGTACATGTCTTATTCATCACAAAATCTGCCCCATTGACAAGTAGACCAAAAGTTAGGGCAACATCCTCCACTGTTAACTCAATCTCTTTGCCCCCAATTGTAAAGGTCCTTTTATTCCTGTCATACTGGTCTAAAATACGCAGTACGACAACGTTTGATTTTAGAGCCTTTTTAGCCCCAAATTCTTCATTGTAGAACGCCATGAAGATTGGGCCAAATGGGGTATTCTTCATCGCCTCTACGAAATCAGCCTGTATGTACTTCTTAAATTTCTTCATTAACTGGCACATTGGTTTTATGCTTGATCTCAGAGGACGAACCTGTATCTGTTGTTTACCTACGTAGGAAGAAAAATTAAACACTTTAGACCAATGATTATTTAAAAATTATAAGGGAATAAAAAGCATATTTGTTTTTTAATAAACTGCGACCTCGGTCGCAGTCATGCATTGCAAAAAAAAAAAACAACTAGAACCAGGACTACACTGCAATTTAGGGTCGCACTACATGTACTGCGATCAAGGTCGCACTGCGACCAAGGTCGCATAAGACTATAGTGCAATCAGAACAACTGCGACCCGGGTCAACACTGCGACCAAGGTCGCATAAGACTACAGTTCAAACAGAAACAACTGTGACACAAGTTTGATAAAAACATATTATTTAAAATAAACTGCGACCTTGGTGAAGACTTAAGACTACAACTCTTATTTAAACAACTGCGACCCCATGTCGTCAGTATGTAAGAAAAAAAAGTAAGTTTCATATACTGCGACCTACGTCGCATTCGTCTACAAGGAAAGGTAAAAAAAAAAAAAAAATTTCAAAGTCGCACAGATCTGAACTGCGACACAGTAAAAATAGAAGTAAATAATAAAAACTTTCAAAAAATAGGACCTTTATCGTCTAAAGTTTGAAAATCTCTTTCTTAATTGCGACCATGGTTCCAATATTTAAAAAAAAAATTAAAAAAACATGCGACTTCAGAAATAATTCTTGAAAAAAATTAAAACTATTAAAATACACAAACCCTAAAATTTTTTGAAAATATCATTTTTGTAGTACCTTTTCGACGGATGATTTCTTAGGCGCCATCAGTTGCAAATATGTTTTTTAAAAAACGGATCAAATTTTTGAAGGAAAAGAACTAATTGGATCAGAACAGCCGGTTGAAGTTTTAGAGCTGTAAATTTTTTTGGAAGACAATTTTTTTACAATAAGGTAAAATGTTGTGAGGGAGGGTATTTTCAGAAAATACAATGTTGAGGTGACTGGCATTAAATTGGGCGGGATTTTACAGGATTTTGTCTGCCAAATTTTTTTACAGATGTGGGGCGGTGATGTTGCCACGCCCGCAGGCTGAGAAAACTCTCTCAGCCTGCAGGCTGAGGTACAGTAAGCCCTATATATATATATATATATATATATATATATATATATATATATATATATATATATATATATATAATATATATATATATATATATATATATATAAAACTGCGACCATGGTATCAGCAGCACCCAAAAATGCGGTTGAAATTCAGCCACGTTGCGCCAGCTGAGAGAGTCTCTCTCAACTGGCGGCTGAGGTACAGATTCCTCTCTCTCTCTCTCTATATATATTTTTGGGTGCTGCTGATACCATGGTCGCAGTTTTATATACGGACTGTGATTAAGTCACAGTGTTTTTATAAGAACTGCTGTCATGATCGCAGTTTTTTCTCATGACTACTATCATGGTTACAGTCCTAATTACACTAAAATTATATGATTTTTTATGACTGCGACCATGTTACAATAGACTGCGATCATGTTGTAGTGAGTTTACGACTATATTGAAGTAATAACCGAGAGAGTATCTTTCAAACGATAGTAACACCCATTAGAAAACAAATTCAACAACTTACCCACAAGCCAAGTGAGAATGGACACGAGATGGCATTTATGATATATTGACATGATTCCGCGTTCTCAAATCTTGGTCGGCACTCCTTCACACGTCATCACAATATCAAAATAAATAAAATCAAATTAAAAAAAAAATAGAAGAAAGAGAGGCAATGAGCACACGTGTATGATATTAAAGAAAGGCAAGTGTCTTTCTGACTCGAATCTTGCACATAAACCCCTCGTTATATTCAGAGAAAATAAAAAACAATTATGTTCCTCTTGCAAAAAATGTCTATGGATTATGCATTTGTAGTTCGAAAGGAGAGCCAAGCATGTTTAGTTGCATGTACGTTTCTTGTGTTTACACCCTGCAAACATTAGAATTGTGATTGAAACAACACTATTGACATCTATTTAAGCATTAATTAAGATATTATCAAGAGGAGGCCAACTGGACTGTATAAGAAATTAATAATAACAATAGAATGAATGCAACTTTTTTTTTTAATACATTACATCCTACAGGGGCGGACCCATTAGGCGGACCCATTAGTTGGCGGAGCCGGTCCATTTTTTCATATATCGCCTTAAGCTTCTCTTTATTTTGATTCTTTTTCATATATTGTCTTAAATCTCTTTCTATTTTGATTTTCTTTTAGCAAATTTATTGCTAATTCCACTCCTGATTTAGTAGAGAATATTGTTTTATTCTTTTGACAAATTCATATAATTCGTAAGCATATGATATAAAAAATTACAGCCCACTCTAAATTTTTTTTTGGTTCAGCCCCCTGAAATCCTATTGCAATATTCTCTTCAAGATGCATATTGCTCTCGACCAAATAATTTATCTACCAACTATAGGTACAAACTGTTCTTGTTTCTTGCCAAGATTTTATGGGCACCAACTGAGGCAAAAAAGGATCCAATAAAATGAGAACCCATTTAAATCATTCATAGGGTTTGATGAAGAAGATTTGTGCACACCTTGTACATGTGATGGGCAACATGACAACCGAACTTTCTTCTTGTTTCTGTTCTGTGGCCCCAGGCTCCTACAGTCAAAAACTGTTTGAGCTAATTGCATGTATCCCATGCTCTAAAACTTGGGGTGTGCATCGGGTCGGGTTTTATGTGAGCCCAAACCGAACTAAAACGAAAACCTACGATCTTTTTTTTCTCAAGCCTTTAAACTCGTACAAAACCTTGCAAGTTGGTCTTACTTTTGGTCGTGTTTGGTCTTTTGAAAAGAGAGAGGTAAAAATGAGCATTAGGGTTTACAATCGGTTTCATAGTCTCTTGGGTTGGAAATCTTAAGAGCCAAAAAAATCAATGATGACGCGGTTTCCCATCAGCCTTTTACGTTTTCTCAAGCTGTGTCAAACAAACACAATTCGGTAAAGATAAGAGAAATCTGATAGCAGGCCAACCAGCATTTTACCTATCTCCTCATTTTACAGCCAAACAAACAGGCCCTCACAGAAATCAGTCAGACCCAAACCGATCGAAACTGACAAGTATCTTAGCCCACCACCCAAAACGTATCATACTTGTATATAACTAGTTATTTTAAAATGTGAATACGAAGAAAGCATATGATCCGATGCAATGGGAAGTGATCCACAATACTTATTTATTACTATAGGAGAGGTTTCAATCAGAAGGATAAAACAAACATTAATTGACCATCAAATCTTTGTGCACAAGGTTGATGTGTCTGGTGAGGAATTAGTTTAGCTAATGTATGCGAATTGGCTAGCTGGGTACTGTAAAAGTTTATGTTTTGATCTTGTTTATTTTCAGTATTTTCATTAGAATTAGGCAATTTACTTAGGCCTGATGCCTGCGTGAATCTATTTGTGTTTCTTATTGTTTTATGGGGAAAAAAAGGTTCTTTTAATATGTTGACACTTGATCTTAGTCAGTCATCTAAGCAAATACATCCTCACCTCTGTGACTCTAATATACTCCAGTGAAAAATCTTCAAATAGCAATACTCAAGTTTTGAGAAAGGGTTCTGGTAAGTTTCACATTAATTGATTATGATACTATGGGCTTGCTGAGGTTTTTAAAATAATTCTCGATTTTATATTACTTCTTGATTAAGTACCCCGCCCAAATTACAGCCACTGTGGTCGTTTTACCCGTAAAACGTCAATCCAACGTGTAACATGAAAATTTTCGTGTCACATCCGAGGTGTGAGGAGAGAGAGAGAGTAAAAAGACTGAAGATAGAGTTTTTTTTTAATGAAATAGGAAAAGAGAGAAACAGAGATGTCGATGACAGTCTTCAGTGCAGATGCTGATACGTGTCTGCAAGTGAACCGTGTTGTCAACAGCATTTTACAAAAAGTTGAGTTTTATCAGATTTCAGGACTGCTGTCGACAAGCCCCTTGAGCTGTCGACAACGTCTTGCTTCTGGGCGAATCCGAGATGGTTTATAAATTTTTTTTTTATTTAAATTCAGATTTTTTTGGTTTTTTTTTTTCCAGGAACTCTATGCGTATATAAAGAGGAGGTATTCTTTTTGCTATTATATCCTATACTTGATTGATTTAATATGATTTTTCTCTCCTTCTGCCCTGAAGATGCAGGCAATCGTCGAACCTCATTAAATTCGTGCGTTCTCATTTTTTTTTTATTGTTCATGTGATTGATGACTATTTTTCAGTGTACCTATCCTCTGTTATTGAGATTCCAACAAGTGAAAAGTATTTCAACTTTCATCGGCCTTTGTTGTTGCTGAAAGTAGTGAATCGCCATCTTTCTATCTTGTCAATTCATATTTTACGTAGCCACGATGTAGAGTCCTACGAGTACAAAAACATAGCCTCTGTATTGAAAGGGGTCGAGTTTAGAATGAGGTAGACGCAATGTCTTGAAATCCAACAAGAAAATCAGCCTCAGATTTAGAATCTGGTCAAATCTCTTCTTTCTTATCAGCTTCTGGGTGATTATGATCTTAATTGAGTTTGTAAAACCACTAATTAAAATTATTCTTCGTAGAAGTACTTAAATAATACTATTAGGAAAATTTTGTCAAGGTTCATCCTTTTTATTTTTGGTGGTAGAGCATTCTACTCTGATCTAGAAGGTTCTACCTGAAAATTATTTAGCTAATCAATGATTTAATACACGTTGTACATGATAATGCATCATCTTATGTAAACTATTTCCGGTTGGTTATCGGGTTTCGGGTCAGTAAGGTTCAATTAACCAAATCCAATCCAACAAGGGAATCTGGGTATCTTTCTACGAATACAGAGATAAGAGGGTGCTCCAGCAAAAACAAAACAAATATGTTTTGCAATTTTCTTATGGTCAATGGTTCCATCTGCAAAAGTACCTCCTCAAAGTCCGAACTCATCTCTCTCTATTCTTGGCTTTCGCCTTCTTCTTCACTTCACTCTCTATTCCAGTCCTCTCTCTCTCTCTCTCTCTCTCTCAAAACAATCACAATCCAAAAAAGAATCAAACCCTAAACCCTAACCCCGACCCCAACGATGCAAGACTCCGATCGCCATCAGTCCCCAAAATCCGCCGCCGCCGCCGCCGCCGCCGCCGCGCAGACCATCCAGCCCTCCTCCCCCCGCTTCTTCTTCTCCTCGGCCGCCTCCCAGCGCCGCATCGCCATCGCCGTCGACCTCTCCGACGAATCAGCCTACGCCGTCAACTGGGCCGTCCAGAACTACCTCCGCCCCGGTGACGCCGTCATCCTCCTCCACGTCCGCCCCACCTCCGTCCTCTACGGCGCTGACTGGGGATCCATCGACCTCTCCCCTCCCTCGGAGGCCGAGACCGAAGAGTCCCAGCAGAAGCTCGAGGACGATTTCGACGCCTTCACCACAACCAAGGCCCAAGATCTCGCTCAGCCCTTGGTCGACTCGCAGATCCCCTTCAAGATCCACATCGTCAAGGATCATGATATGAAAGAGAGACTGTGCCTCGAGGTGGAGAGGCTGGGGCTGAGCGCGGTGATCATGGGTAGTCGAGGGTTTGGAGCTTCGAGAAGGGGCAACAAGGGGAGGCTTGGGAGTGTCAGCGATTACTGCGTGCATCATTGCGTGTGCCCGGTGGTGGTGGTGAGATTTCCTGATGAGGGGACTGAAGCCGCCGGAGGGGTGGCGGGACCCGTGACCGAGGAGAAAGAGGAGGCGGAGCTGCACCCGGTGCTGGAGGAGGAGCTGGAGTATCATGATGCTGATGAGGAGCATAAAGGTATGAGGGTCTATTTACTTATTTCATATTTGCAAAAAAAATGTGATCTTTAATGGTAAATTATGCAAGAAAGAGGGAAAAAAGAATTATCTTGTTCATTCTATTAACCATTTCTCACCCTTTTAATTCTAGAACATCCATCTAACGGAGGAAAAAGTGATCGTTGATGTTTGTTACACATAGCCATGTGTAAAAAAAAAAAATTGATATCTGTTCATTCTGTTGAGTATGAAATGGATTATGAACATGAATTTGACATTTTATTGATTACTTTGATGATTTGGTCAGTTAGGAGATGTGATCTTTGATTGTGATTCTATGCATTGCACTGTTCTTTAGGAGGATGACTGAATGATTGGTGTTAGTAAGTTCTATGAAGTGAACGCGGGGCGGGGCGGGGCGGGGGGGGGGGGGGGGGGGGGGGAGGGGACACATTTTTCTCTCACTTTCTTTCTAGTTAGAATAATGCTTCTGTCCAGTTAATTTCGGTGATTTTCGTTGATGACACATGTCACTGCTGCTAATGATTTGCTTTGATACTTATAGAAATTTGTTCATGTTTAATTTGGTTATATCATGATTATAAGGATAAATGGGTGCATCACGAAAAGTTAAGGTTGCTCCCATTGAAAATAAAATGAGGGAAAACCAATTTAGAGGTTTAGGCATGTGCAGTGGAGGCTAATAATTGTGTCAGTTAGGAGAAGTGACAGGGAACAACAAGGACTTGAGGTAGGCCTAAACGAACTTGGATGAAGATAATTAAAGAATGTTATAGTTGTTAATTACACGAAGAATATGGTCCTTAATGGAGATGAATACAGGAAAATAGTCCATGTAGCTGATGCAAAAGTTTGGGATAAGGACTTTGGTGGTGGTGGTGGTGGTGGTGGTTGTATCGTGGTGTTAATAATGAACAAAAGGTTCGGGCTCTTGACTCTGTGTTTTTTTTGTCCTCGTCTATTCCTTGTAGAAAGATGAGATCTTTGATGTTGGTCTTATGAGGCGTGTGGAGGTTATTTCTGTTTATTATACGTGATGTTTTTTGTCAAATGTTGTAAGCTTAACAACGAGGGTTGAATAGGGATGTGATAATTTGGTGGCAATTTAATGTGGTACCTCCAGGAAGTTGATTTTTTTTTAATTCCGTTTGGTATCATGATGCTGATGAAAAGCATAAAGATTAGTAATATTAACTAAGTAGCGGAATTGACGTGTTTTTTTTTTTTCAAGAAAGATGTGATCTTTGATGGACATTACATAAAAAGGTTAATTTTGTTGATTTTGTCAAGTATCATAACAGTGCTTGAGCCGAATAGGAATTTAAGGGTTTTTCCGCCCCGGTAAACTGGAAGTGTAAAGTTTCTCTAGCTATCTGCATATGGACTCTATTACCATAACGCTAACAATGACTTAAGTTTTTCTAGCTATCTGCGCATGGAATGTTCGATTCTTAAATATTAGTTTCTCAAAAGATTCAGAAATGTGTTCTCTAATTATAACAAACTTGTGAAGCGTGAAAAAATGGATATACTAAAATTCTATTTAGTTTCAACAGTTTACTTATTCAAAATCGGGTCTTATTTTATAATGCATCCATCATCTGCTTTTTGTTTTGTGCTTTGAGGCAAACTGAAAAAGCATGATCTCTGGTAGTCATTCTATGCCCTGAGATATAATTTTTTTTTTAATGTTTCTATGCAGCGTATGCGGCATAACTAGGAGTTAACTTGTGCTTTCTGGTTTCACCATCGATCTAGGATATTCTGACATAGATAGGCTGGAGGTTTTTGTATAAGATCGTGTTGTCTGACTAGAAAAATAAGATTTGATTGAGTTACTTGGAGCTTTGTCTAGTGCAACCTATTCTTTATTGAGCTTAAATTATTTAAGAAATTTTTGTTCATGTGATTGAATTGTTTTGGTTTGGTAATTGGCAATCGTGTGATCTTTATTGTGCATTGCACAAAAATAAATATATTTTATGTGTTATAGTTAGTTTTCTTGAGTTTTATTGGGTTGCATTGGTGTATTTCTTCTGTTTGAGCTTTCTTTTGATCAGGTTTGGGTGTGAACTTTAAATGTCTAGACCTTTTCCCAATTAGTTACTTGTATAGTGGTGTTGTTTGTCAGAAGGTTTATCTTTTCCCCTTTTTATATAAATTATATAGACAGATAACAAAATTGATATTATTTCTCCTATTTATTTTCCGAATACTTTTAATTAGGCAGGAGAGGGTTTGTGAGTTTTGTGTCTAAGCCTTTGAATGTTTTTGTGATCTTCCCTTGCAACCATTATACTGCATTTGTCAAATGGATATTGAAATGATGGTCATTCTGTGTTGGATGGGAGACTGGTATATTTTTATTTCTACATGGTGTAAACTCAAGAAATGTTATCGAGGGAAAGGCCAAAGTTTGCTTATTTGGAGCTCTTTAGATGGAAATCTAGGCCTTTCTGATCTTTAATTATGTTTTTCTAGTCTGGTAATCTAGTATGGTAGTGGGTTTGACTACAGAATTATTTTTAAGTGGTTATTGATCATACTGCAATTATTAATCAAAATGATCCAAGCCTTGTCTCATCAAAATGGGTCAACTTCTAAGCACAACTCAAAGTCGAGAAAATTCCACAAAAGAATACAAATTGTGACTAGTTCCAACCTCGATGCCAGCCCCTCCATGCAGTGGTATGGTGTTACAATTTCCCTACCCAAGCCAACTGTAAATAAGGCCATTCCACAGATCCTTGATTTGACCAACTGCTAGAAGGTATAGATCGCCTACCTTTACTTTTAACTGTAATTGGCATTAACATAACTAGGGAGATAGCATTTGTTGCAGCTTTCTTATGGAAATGAGTTATCTTATTCTATAGATTGCTGTTTTTGTGAATAATAGATTAACATAACTCTAGTTTGTGAATGGAAGAAAGAGTGGTAATGTTGCTCCTGTTTGGTTTGAAAATGTTTAGTTTGATCTATACTAAGTTTCTTGGTTTCTGCTAAGCTTCTGACTGCATTGGGTTCTAGTCCAACTATTTATAGTGCATTTATTGTGCAAAAGTATGATTTCTTGGTGCTGATTATATATGGTATCGGGCAAAAGAAATGATTGGGCTCTTCTCATACAGTTTAAAGATGGTTTAATGAAAAGCCAATTATATTCTTGTTTGGGTTAATTATCTAGAGTAATTATTTTGGAAGTTGAGGTTTTAAATTATGGCTCTCTTTGGACTTATCTACCTATCTCTAATAATATTTATTTGGTTTAAAACTCATGGTCTTTAATATGAATTTCATTTTTCCCCATTTATTTGGTCACGACGCAGTTTAATTGAGAAAAACCAGGTTTTACTTAATTTGTCTTTATTATATATATGTAGCTGGTCAAGTGTTGGCTTGTCGATTTTATGGCGCGAGGCTTTTTGCTAACTTATTTCTGGTTAATGATGCGCTTTGAAAAAAGTATGGTACTTTGTGAAAATGCATTCGAGAAAAGATGATTACTTATCCCCGTCAACCTCGTTTCGATTGTTTTGATTAAGGGAAGGAGTAAACTTGCCTTTCCTGTGATCCCAAGAGGTGATTGATCTCACTTTAGTTGTGTGCTAGGGAGGTGTCTGGTGTATAATATTTCTAATCATAGGTAGCATTCATGAGGGAGGAAGCAGGGTAAAAACGCCATAGGTAAGTGTGTTTTGGGTTAGAGTTATGCTTAGGACTCACTGGCGGTTGAGCTCAATGGAAGTCTTCGCATTACAAATGATATAAGTGTCAACACCATGGAAGTTTGCGGAACTAAGTGCTATAACACACAAGGAATATGTGTGGTACAACCTCTAGAATTTATGGGGTAACCTGAAATCATATTTGGCCTGGTGATCAATGTCTGATATGCGAGAATGTTAGAAAATACATGGGAGGTATGTCAGAGGCCAAAAATAGTCCTGTATCTGATGGGTGCTGGGGAAATGTCTAGTATAGGATAGTTACAATAAACTCAAGAATTAATCTCAACATTTTTGAGAGAGAGAGAACCTGGGCGGAAAGTCTCTGGTTGAGCATAGTGTGGTGGGGCCAGAATAGTACTAGGGTGGAGTCCCAGTCCCCTGGAAAGTCCTCACTTGGGCATTACAATGTCTATTATATTTAAAACCTATGCGGGATAAAAGGTTGAAGCGTCCACAAAGAAATTAAGGTAGGATGTCATTGTCTGGTGAAAAAAAAAAAAAAAATCCTGTGCTGTTAGTTATGTGTGTGATACAGAAAATATCAATACTTGATAAGATATAATCCTGTGTTCGTTAGGTAAGGACGTGTGATTTATTTCCGTGCTTGATCATGCTAAGCCATACATGGGCCAGACTTAGGGTGCTCGACCTATTAATCACACATCCATTTTAATGATTCGTGTGCAGGAAATAAGATATAATTCTTTTTAGCAATCATATATCAGTTCTCATCTAGATAATGAACGGGTCCCGCTTTCGCACAGACTAATGACATCCTATCTGCTTATGTCCTTGCCTACTAATCATTAGATTTTGGGCAGATACCCTATCCCCTGCATGGTGTAGGCCGGCCTTTGGCTGTTACTGGGCTTGAGCAAACGTGCGACAACAGTCGGAGAATTTTTCTTTTTTAAAAGAGAAGATTTAGGCATGAGAAGAGAAAAATAACAAGGTAAGATGAAAATGAAAATGAAAAGGACACTAATGTTATCACATTAAAAAGAAAAGATTATGATTTCCACTTATGCCTTCTGCTCTTCCCTACGCTAACTTTACTTTACTTTTTACCTTTCCTTTTTCAACGTTGACATAAACATGAATTCTCCCATGCGCGTTGGTCTATTGTGCGTGTGGCTGATGCTGAGCCTAGTGTATAGCTACTAGCTTTCAGAACATTCCACATAAGCACGGATTATGTCTATGAAGAGATCATAGATGATTAATCATTTGTATGATTACAATCTTTTGCTTTACCTGTTTTATCATCAGCCAAACATAGATAATAGTTCCTTATTTTAATGCAATTGAATTCTGTGTGCTATCGCTATCACGAGAAAGTTTCAAACATCAGCCAGGGTAGAACCTGAAGATTTTTGTTATAATATAGAGTCCTAGACTAAATGGATAACCCGAAAGGTATACAAACATTGTGTCCAGCATTTCCGTGTAAACTTTATCCCTCTTGCGAAATGAAATTGGTGTTGCTTTTAAGGGTTATCTATCTGAAACACAACAGGATACTTCTAATCATGTGGGATTAGTGGACATTGTCATATTTATGAGAATTGGAAGCTACTATCGCCTCTAGTGAAGATTCCCCCATCCTCTTACTTTGTCCTCTGGCTTCCTTGAAAGGTAAGGAGAAAATGCTCTTTAACTTCCATGAATTGAATTCTGAATCCACTTCTGTTATGGTGGTGCTAGCGCTTGCTTGAGTATTTTGCATAACCCTTTCGTTACTTAATGCAACGGACATATTAGAAACAATAATGTGAATACCAAGTAGCCACTATTGTTTTGAAATTTTTCTCTGTTTTTACCAAGAAATGGTCGGCGAGGGCAAAGTCAGAGTTTGAGAGATGATCGCTTGGGAAATGACCAAAAGTAAATGGAGCGTCTTCTTAACAATTTGCTGTTTGGCGTATATATTCCGCTGATGCCCTATCTTCAAAGAAGCTATGCCAGAATTTTGTGTGATTATAGCTTTTAAAGTACTTTCCCTTTGCAGATCTGGTTCCTTCATGTATACTGTCATAACTGGAGTTTCAATGTTGTGCAACTTGTACTTGTGTTACACATTACTGACATGCTTGCTATTAAAAAAGAACCGTTGTAGTGTTCCGAATTTCGGCGTGGGAAAAAAGTGTTTGTTGTTTGAAAGCCTGAATAAATTTTAGACTAATTTTATACTAATATAATATGCATTCATTTAGATAGATTTTCTCATTCCAATGATTTTTAGGCCCAAACTTATTTATTCATGCAGACTGAAAGTTGGTCTGTTTCTCTAGGTTTGGTCTAGGCTACAGGCATATTTGGCTCTTCATGGGTTAACTTTTTTTTTAAAAAATAATGTTCAGTCGAGCAGTGGAATAAATGGCACATTGAAAAAAAAACATGTTAAGATATTTAGTGTCAATGTCATCTTTGTTATGAAATGCTTGATTACACAAGTAAACTTGATCCAGAACCAAGTGGCATTGCGCACACAGCATATTCGATAAGTCAATTCAATTGCTAGCAAACAAATAGATGCATTCTTCTATGGGTTAACTGTGATAGGTTTCTGTCTTGACATGTTTTGCTAGGTTTGTGTTTGGTTGATTATCTTGTAGTTTACATTTCCTAAGGACAAGGATAATGGGCACATGGAGAAGATGCTATATTCCCTAGTTTATGTTTATGTTCAAGGATAGTTGGCACATGGAGGAGATGCTATATTCTATATAAGGTCTCAGGCAATGATAAATTGTGGCATGCTTATCCCCTTTGTTGAATTAACCTGTGCTTGTCTTTGTGTGCATATATTTTCTCTGAAACTGATGATCCCATCTCATGAAAAATAATAATTTTAGAAGTGTAGTCTTCACTACAACACTTGTCCACATGCAAAGAAGTGACAAATTTTCCATATGCAAAGAAGTGACTAAAATATTTCTGTGGTCCTTGGTTTTGCAGATGCTTGATGAATGTCCAGCTTATGGCATGGTCCTTTTCAGTCAAGGTAAAAGAGTTGCGTGCTTTTCTTTAGAGTGAGCATTCATGACTTGATGGGTTTTTAGCAATGCTTACCAAAGGGGTTTTACTTTGTTCCTGCTGTTACTCCCACTGGGGCCGGGGTGTTAAATTCCACTAATACTCAGGGCAGGAGTAATATAAAAGGAGTAAAATAGTACTACCCCTTGTTTTCAGCTCCGATTGCAGGCGACCTAGAAACTAATCTGGCCAACTTGAAGCATCAACTGTAGATTTACCTCGTGCTTCTATTAAACTTGAAGTGTATATTGGCTGTTTCATGCCTGTTAAATATCATCTAAAAATATTGTAGTGATTTTGCTTGTTAAATTGGCTATATGCTAACTACCACGAGGTCTCTTTTTCTCTCTGCAGATAGTTATTTAGGGCACTTGAAAGAAGGTTGGGAACTGACTCTGGCGTGTATGGAGGGAATTCCCCTCTGTATTAAGTGGTGGTAGTCTTGCTGCTTTACTTGTTTCTGAGTTGGTGTCATCTTCCTCTCATAAACTGCTTTCATTGTGGAGATACTTATATTTGTCGAGACTCGCTCATCCTCTTTCTCTTTGTCGTCTATAGAGTTAACAAGCAGATGTTCCCCCAACTATGCATTTGCTTTTATGTTGCCCCTGAGTTCAGAAAGCTATTTTGCTGGTGCCCTTGTTGGTTTGCTTTGCTACTGCTTTGAATTGCAGTGATGCTTTATATGTACTTTAGTGTGTTTCTGGTCAGTTTTTCTTTTGTGGTGATTTTATGCTTTGTATGTCATAAAATCCCATTATTTGGAGAATGCTTTAAATGTGGTGCATATTGTTCCTGTGGTAAGGGAGACCAAGCGATTCTTGTCAGAATATTTTGAGATAAAAGATATTGGTGAAGGTTCTTTTGTACTTGGAATTGAAATTCATCAAGATAGAAGTCGTGGTGTGCTTAGTTTGTACTAAAGGTCATACATTGGTCTTATCCTCAAAAGGTTTAGTACGCAGAGTTGTTTGCCTGGTCATGTGTCTAATGGGAAAGGAGATAAACTTGATAAAAATCAATGTCCAAAGAATGATTCAGAAAAATCCTTGATGAAAGACAAGACACACGCATCTGTTGTTCGGAGTACAATGTATGCTCAAGTTTGTACTCGTTCAGACATCTTTTGCTTTGAGTGTACTTGGTAAGATTCATGGTAATCTCGGTTCTACACATTGGACAGCTGCTAAAAAAATTGTCACTTGCAGAGAATAAAGATTTTGGCTATGTTGATTCTAATTTTGCAAGAAGTCTGGATGATTTAAAATCTAAGATGGGATATGTGTTCAAACTTGCTGGAGGAGCAATCTCATGGAAAAGTGTAAAACACACTTGTATCGCTACATCCACTATGAATGCAGAATTTATGGCATGTTATGAAGTAACCTTGCAAGTAATGTGGCTAAAGAATTTTATAACTCAGAGCTTCAAGTGGTGAATTCTATTTCAAAGTCCTTGAAAATATTTTGTGACAATAGCTCTGCAGTTTTCTCCTCCAAGATCAATAAAAAAAAATCTACTAGTGGACAACATATGGATGTCAAGTACCTATTAGTTAGGGAAAATATCAAGGAGGGACAGCACAGAATTTGAGTCAGCGAATCCACTTACCAAAGCTCTACCCATTGAAGTGTTCGTGAGAAATGTTCTTTCTATGGGCTTGATTGATTATTTTGATGTATTTGATTAGTGGAAGTTCTCTAATTATGTAACAAGAACTACATGTACGATTTTACTGGAATATAAGGAGATTTCTTTGGAAGCCATAAGGTTTTCCAATGAAAACCATAAAGTGAGCTGATTTTGAATAGAATATAAATAACTACATCAAGATATTATATTTGTATTATGCATATCATATTTGTTGGCCCATGTGAATAAGTTATTACATTTGTGATATAATTTGGTTATATGTGGTGATAGCTATATAAACCATTATGATCAAATATAAGTAACTTATTTGACAGGATCATGATGCTAAGGTGTTTGTCACTCAAGGTTTTGGTCACTCCAATTCGGAATTTTCTTTTAGAAAAAAGGTATAAAATATTTATTATTTATTTCAATTTATAATCAATGTCACCCAGGTGGGAGAATATAAGAATTTATGGGCTTTCATTGATTATTAAATTATTTATTTATTTATTAAAGTTGATAAAAATCCGAATTGAAAAAGAACATTGACTAGACTAAACGAGTTTGGCCCAAATTAGAATTGTAGTAATAAAACTGGTTTTCTTTTCAATGTATCTTAGTGCGTGTTAAACACGTGTTATGAATATGAATAATTATTTAAATATGCAGTTATGATTAGAGTCTGATGGGTGAAACTCGGATTCGGTTCATGCGTGTGAGCCACACACGCATACAATAAGAGGATCAATCTTGTGATGATACGTGGATTGAAACTCTTATAATATGTGTGTGAGGCCCACAAATATAACATATTATAAGAGGATCAGTCAATGCGTAATTGGACCTCTTATTGTATGTGTGTGTGGCTCACACACATGAACCGAACCCGTGAAACTCTTCACACTATCACGAAAAGAAGTCGTAAGGTCTCTCTCCGCCCCATTGGTGGAGTTGGCCTAAGATATCAACGTGTGAGAAAGTCCAACCAATTTTTCGATTCAATGACACTTTCACGTATTTCTATTTTCTTTCTTGATTTATTATTAATCTTATTCTAGATTAATTGTGTTGTGCGATTAAATTGTTCAAAGAAATTGTCACTAAGTAATTATAAAGTAGAACAAAACCAAGAAAATTATTTCCTATTCATCAAATAAAACATTATATCCAAACAATAACTAGATATCAATTTCAAAAGGCAAAAAAAGCAAAAAGGAAAATGAAAAATGGGCATAATACCAGTCGGAGTTCATCCCAGGGCTTGTAAAACTGGGCATTATGAGGTCCATGCTCAATGTGACACAACTCATGAAGCATTGTATCGAGAACTTGCTCAAACGGGAAGAAATCCCAACCGCTGTTTGGCCGCCGTAGCCTCAGCTTCACCGCGACGCCTCCGCGCACCCCAAAAGCGCCGGACTGGCCGGGCTGAAGACGAAATCAACATCAATAGATAGAGCAATGAGAGGAACTCGATAAAAAGTTAGGGTTCATCTTTTACCAGAATTCAGAGAGGAATTTGACCCCCCATCTGCGCCGTCGCAGGATGCGCTGCTCCTGGTCGGCGATCCTATCGAGGATCCGACGACCTCGTCGTCGCCAGTCTTCTTTAGGGCTTTGATCTCCCAAACTTTTTTAGGATTGGAGATTCATCGAAAACCCTAACCCCAGAACGAGAGGGGACAAAAGGGAAAGATTTGAAAGAATTTAGAGCGGGCGCGAGTCCATCTCGTCAAAGCTTGAGAGAGAGAGAGAGAGAGATAGAGAGGAGGAATTGGAGTATTGAGACTACTTTTGGTGCTTAGGGGTGCGAACGGGCCAGGCCGGCGTGGGCCCGCCTCCAAACCTGGGCTGTGCCTGGGTTTGAGGATAGAGGTCCACAGCCCAGCCGGGCCCGCCCGGGCCGAACCAACCAATAGCTCTTTGAGAGCGTCAGCTTTTTCTGGGTTTTTGTAAATTTTTTTTTACAAATAGCTCCCAACGAGTATAATTGGCTCAGGGTCTGTTTGGTTGTCGTAACTGACCGTAATTCATAGTTGTAATTGGTAAAGTCTTTTACAATTGTAAATGAGTTACATGTATGTAAATTTTACGGTGTTTGGTTGGTAATATAAAATTGTAAAGTGGGAAAGTGTATTGTACTTTACGGTGTTTGGTTGTCGTAAGTGAAAAAGTTGACTACAAAATTAACTATTTGGTGATTTTAAAAGTTTTAATACTGCAAATAAATATTAAAAAGTTAAATATTAAAAATTTTAATATTAATATAAAAAATATTACAAATTTGTATGACCACAAAAATAACTGTAACTGGGTTGTAAGTGGTGGTAACTGGGTTGCAAGTGAGTGTTAGTTGAGTTACGTAAGTCTTTTACTAATTACGGTCCAAACAAACGCCGTAGTTGTAACTGGGTAGCAAGTCATTTACGAATTACGGAGTTTTACGTGAAACAAACGGCCCCTCAGATTATATCCTTATGTTTGTATTCTTTTACAAATACGCTCCCACGGCTTTATTGAGTGCAAATTGATTTTTTTAACCCAAAAAAATATTATATTTTAACACTCTTTCCCTTCTATAAATGTCCACTCTTCTCAACTTCATTTCATCATAGAAAAAATTCTAAAAAACTCAAAAAAATCTCTTAAATTCTTCAGTGCTCAATCTCCCAAGTGCTCAAGTTCCCTCAAGTTTTCTCAAGTGCTCAAGCTCCCTCGAGTACTTTCTAATTCTCAACTGCTTAAGTTCTCTTTCACATCCCAATATTTATATTATTGTCAATTTAATTTAAAAATGAACGCACGCTTTTTATAAAAAAGCTGTAGTGATCCTTCTTCTTTTATGTATAATCAATCTGTATGCTACAATTGTATTTTTATTAATTTATACATTATTTTTAATCTTTATAATTCATTTGTATTTGTATCAATTTATCTAATTTATTAGATTGTTAATAAAAAAAATTTACATTTACATTTTACATCTTTGTATCAATTTTGTACAAATCGTAAAATATTTAGAATTTTTTAGAACTTAAAAATAATTTAAAATTTTTATTAATAAAAAAGGGTCCTGCCCTGGTATGGCCCAACCCAGCCCAGGCGGGTCTCTGGGCTGTGTCCAGCCGCCCGAGAATTGTAGGCAGGCGCAGGCTTGGCCCGGCCCGATCCCTTCACATCCCTAGCTTATTTGAGGCTAGAGGCCTGGGGTTGCATCACATGTGTTAACCACGTGTTAGAAATTTGAATTAAAACATTGGTATTTTAAACTAGTCCTTCATATTGAAATCACCTAGAGGGGGGGTGAATAGGTGATGGCTATATGATAATGGCAATTATGCGGAATTTAAAAATTTAACTCTAAACAATTAGCACAATACAATATTTCTTGCAAGTAAAAGACAATGTAAAATTGCAAGTAATAAAAGAGATAGAGTTAGAAGAATTTGAGCAAACGCAAACACGCGATATGTTTCCGAGGTTCGAGCCACGCTCTACGTCCCCGCCTTCACACTTGAAGGATTTTCACTATTGAGGATCCCACCGGATCAACAATACAAGGACAACACTTGTCCGTCTCCCGTGATGACACTTCACCACCTTGAGCACACTAGCTCGCCTTGAGGCCGATGCCTCTACAACTTCACTCAATTACAATGGAAGTGATCACACTTGATCACTTTACAAAAGAGCTCACTAAGCACAATCCTAGAACCAAATAGGAGACTTAGAGTATGGGATTGTGTAGTGCAAAACAAGAGAGAAGTAGAGGAATAGGCTCCAAGTAAGGTGTATGGAATTTTGGCTTTGGAGAGAAAAATCTTTTCTAAACTTAAACTTTGGAAATCTTGAAAACTCTTGTAAAAACTCTTGATATTCTTTTTAAAATTGTTAGTTATGTCACTTGAAGTGACTACCTATTTATAGGGGTCAAAAACTGCTCAAGAGATTCGTTGGAGACAAATCCCTAAAGTCAAAGAGTCAGAAAATATAGCTGTTGAGTCTGTCAGAACTTTTGACAGAGTCCCGGTCGACCGGGTCGGTCGACCGCCAACGGTCAAAAATCCGACCGTTGGGGCTCACCGGTCGACCGGGTCGGTCGACTGGCAATTTCCAGAGAACAAAGGGTTTGGGCCGGTCGAGTATCGGTCGACTGCCGGTCGACTGATACGCACATGCACAGTTGTGCATGTCGGTCGAGTGCCGGTCGACTGCCGGTCGACCGGGCACTGTGAGTTCTGTAAAAACAGAATTTACAGACCTGGAAAATTTTGGATTTAGGTGTTTGGGTCTTGGGTTAAATACTTTGGTCTTGAAAAATCATAGAGTATGAGCATGTGTCATACTACTATCAAGGTAAAATACTTTGATAAAAAATCTTTGATAAAACTTGATTTTCCATAAAATGTTTTTCCAAAAACTAGTCTTTCTAAAATCGTATTTCCAAAATAAATATGTTCATTTAAAAACTAAGTTTGGAATGGAAATAGAAAGTCTTTTTGAAGCCATAAAACACTCTAGAAAATGTGTGTGTGTGATATCCCATATCTCTACTTCTACTATTTAGTTTTGACAAAATATCTAAAACAAAAATAGACAAAATACAAATCTTGGATTCTTGATCTTTTTCTTAATCTATTCTTCAACGCAAATTCCCGAAGCTTCCTATGTGCTTTAGCTTGGGAGTGCAAATCTTGGGCGAGCTCCAAATATGTGAGTCTTTTAGCGGAGTCGTCAAAATCTGTTTCTTGAACCTGAAATACTTTAAAATCATGATTATTAAACACATAACTAAATATGTTTTGCTATCATCAAAATAACCGGGATAATGGCCTTTGGGCCAACAATCTCCCCCTTTTTGATGATGGCAAAACATATGTAGTTATCACAAGATATTTTGGGTAGAGTCTTCAAATGAAGCTCCCCCTCAACACAAGCATATATATATATAAAAATCATACTCAGGCATGTAAATCATAAACATCACACATTCATGCCAAAAAAATAACATATCAACTACTCATGACATATTGTAGATAAGGAAATAAGTCATACATGACATGAATACATAACACAAAAGATACATGTCCACAACACAAAAATAAAAGGATGTCCAACATAAACAAAGTAAGCAAGTACATAACAAAGGTGTCCAACATAACAAAATAACAAAGTAACAAAGTCACAGCAACATATCTCTCTCTCTCCAAATATCTCTCCCCCTTTTTGACATCATCAATAAAGGGGAGGTCACTCATCAGCATCATCAACAGCATCACTCAGTGGCCTCGTCATCCTCCTCCTCGTCATCACCAGAGGCCATCGTCTGATCATCACCATCATCTGAGGAAGAAGAGGAATCTACCTCCTCTGTATCCAAGGCATCAACTTTGGGGCGCGGTAGTGGAATAGAGACGCGAGCTCTGGGAGGGAAAGGAGGACCAGTGGCAGGGAGTCGACGAGCACCCGGAGTCCCATCAGGAACGACTATGTCAAATTTTGTGAACAGAGACTGAAACTGAACATCCACAAATCTCATGGATTCAGCCATATAAGACAAGTCGTTTCGGACCTCCGCCCGAAAAGCAGCATCCATAGCAACACGAGACTCCATATCTGCCCGAAAAGAAACATCACGAGCATCCATATCTGCACGAAGTGCAGAGACTTGCTCACCGACCCAGGCTTGATGTGCCTCGATCTGCGAGCGGAGCTCAGAAGAAGAAATACCCTGAAACTCAGGAGCAGGAAAAGCAGGGCCTGGAGCTGGACCAGGAGCAACAGGAGGAATAGGTGGTGGTTGCACAGGTGCGTGTCTACGCAACTGAGCTTCCATCATCTTCAAAGCAGCAGCATTGATATCAGATGAGGGTTTAGAAGGGGCTTGACCAGAAAGATCAAAATCTAAAGCCTTAAGCAGATGGGTAATGAGCATGCCGTAAGGCAGACTCCTACCAGCAGTGCGGATCTGATCACAACTCATGTGAGAGGCGATAACTCGAGGGAAATTTATCTTAATGCCTTTAAGGAGGCAGTAGATAATCAAAGGAACAGGTCCTCGAGCATGACTGAATTCACCAGATTTAGGCACGATGTTGTGGAAAATAATCTTAGCAAGAACTTGAGATTGGAGGGAATACTGACTCACAATCTCATTCCTCACCAAGTCGGGATTGTCATCCTGGTGAATGAGAGTGGATGCGGTGAGCGAAGACTCACCCTCCGGATATTCTGCAAAGTCATGAAGGTCATGAGTGTAGACATCTATTCCATCAGTGGAAAGATGAAGAATCCTAGCAAACTGACCTAGGGAAATATTTATATCCCTACCCATCACACGAGAGGTGATCCGGTTCCCACTAAATTCGAAGTTAGCATAGAAGTATGGAACCAAGGATGTGAAGACCTTCTCCCTGATGGAAAGGAAATCCACAAGGTTGTTGGTACGGAGCATGTGGGGTATATCAAGGTGTTCAAAGTCATGGATAGCCACATACCTACCCGAAATTGTGTTCCTAGGGCTAGATGAGTGTAACGGTCAGAGGCTAGATCGTTACGCAACAAAGGATCAGTTCTAGGAGCTTGAGAAGAGGATTGGGCAATACCCTTTCCTTTCTCGGTTCGAGATCTTTTAGGGGGCATGATAAAAATGAAATTTTTAAGGTTTTGGCACGATCTAGATGATAAGTAACCTAAAGTAGAGACAATGGAACAATTATATCTAAGTTAGAAGTGGAAAACTGAAGTAAAAATCCGATTTTTACCTTGTTGAAAATTTTTGAAACCCTAGTTGAAAATCCCGAAATCCTGAAGATCTGATGGATGGATCTCTTTGAAATTGTAGATCTGGATTAGTAAGGGGAAATATGAAGTGGGTTTTAGAAGAATTGAAGATCAGAAGAGCGGGTTGAAAGTTGGAAATTTTGGAAAGACAGGGGTCCAGCGGTTCGCTGAGAGAGAAGTGAGAGAGTGAGAGAAACAGTGAAGAAAAATCACAAATATAAACCATAATTCGACGATCGGTCGACTGGGGTTAAGGGCCGGTCGACCGAAAAGATACAGAGAGTCACGCACTCGGATCGGTCGACTGGTCCTATAAAACAGTCGACCGGTAGCAGAAATAAAAATCCAAAATTTTCTCTCAGGCAGCGCCGGTCGACTGGGGTTAGGGTCCGGTCGACTGGTGCTGTCTGAAAATCTGCTACCAGATTCTGACCCAAAAAAAAAAATTAAAAAAAAAATTATAACAAATAAAATATGATATATTATAACATACAGGGATACAACAACCAGTTTTAAATCTTCATTTACATCAACTTCACACAAAATGTTTTAATTTTGTTTTACACATTTAAACAAAGATATAAAGATGTTGAAGCCGAATACCCAGTGACGGGTTCTGAACTTCATCCTCTTGATTCCTCTTGAATGAGTTGAGGCGCGCAATTGCCATCTTTAAGGTATTTGTTTAAACAAGAAATTTTGATTATTAATTTATACTTTTGAAAAATAGTATATACATATAGATACATTCTCAAACAATATGGACATGTGGACAAATATGACATGAGGCATAAAAATACAAGATATGGAAATTAACACAAGGTATGTACACAACATGATAGAAAAGTAGTTCTATATAAGCATGTATCAATGGAATACAAAAGCAAACTATCAATTCTATACACATGTATACATTACCAAAAATCAACAACTATTTTAAAATGGAGATGTTACCAATTTAAGGGCAATCTCCAAAAATAGGTGCCTCCACGATAGCGATGCAAGCTAGATTTGAACTTTGAGCTTAGTTGCATCTACCACCCGGGCACCGTCTCCCCCTAAGTCTTGGAGGAAGTAGATCCACCTGTATCACCTACATTTGGAGGATCTTTTGGTACCCAAATCTTTGAGGGTCCTTTGGGGTTAGTACCGGGGCGAACCCAAACATATTTATTATTAACATTATTTTTAGCATAACAAAACTTTTCTAAATGGCCTTTGCGGCCACAATGCGTGCAAACATAAATTCTACCACTACCATACATAAATGCATGCTTATGAGTGTGTGCATGTTTTCGTGCATGTGTATGTGTATGAGGTGCATGTTTCCCTTGGGGTACTCCCTTAGGAAATTTAGAAGCTATCTTTTTCAAGTCAAATGCATAACTTTTTAAATTTGAGTCCAAAACTTCAACACGTTTTTGGATCTCAACAAAATCATTTTTGTCAATAGAAACCATGGGGTTTTACCCTTATTTGCAAGTTTATACTTATCAAAATCAATTTTCAATTTTCAAATGAACTAGACAAAGTATTTTTCTCATTTACAACTATTTCAAATTTATTTTCAAAAACTCATTTTCCCTTTTTAATTTCTTATTATGAGATTGTGAAATCTCATACCTATGTTGCAATTCTTCAAAGACATGTGCAAGTTCATCCATTGTTAAATCATCATCTTCTAAAGTAGTTTCAAGGGTTACCTTAGAAGTGTCCTCTCCTTGTGCCATGAAGCACATGTTGGCGGCGTCGTGCTCCTCTTCGGATTCGGAATCCGTATCATCCCATGTAGCGGCCAACGCTTTCTTCTTCTTCCCGTGCTTGGAGGTGGTTGCTTGAAGAGCGGGACACTCGGCAATTAGATGACCGATCTTCTTGCAATGGAAGCAAGGACCGGGTTCTTCTCTTTTCTTCTCATACCTTCCTTGAGGTCTCCCTCTTCGGAAGTTGCTTTGCCGTCCCTTCTTGTAGAACATCTTGCCCACCTTCCGGATGAGCATGGCGAAGTCCTCATCGCAATCATCCGATGAGTCGTCCTCCTCAATGGTAGGAGTGGCTTTGAAGGCAATGGTCTTCTTCTTGGGTGCCTCCCTTTCTTCTCGAACCTTCATCTCCATCTCATGTGTCTTGAGATTTCCGATGAAGCCGGAGAAGTCCATCTCCTCTTTGTCGTTGAGCTCCTTGAGTGTCGTCGCCTTGACTTCCCACGCTTTGGGAAGAGCTCTAATCACTTTCCTTATCTTTTGATCATTATCAATCTTGTCGCCTAAGGAAGAAAGAGCATTAGTTATTTTAGTAAAACGGGTGAGCATGTCATCAATGCTCTCATTATCAAACATGTAAAAATTCTCATATTGAGAACGTAGTAAGTCAACTTTGGCTCTCTTGACTTGTGACGTTCCCTCATGAGTCACAAGCAAAATGTTCCACACTTCATATGCGGATTTGCAATTTATGATGCGTGCAAGGTCATCTTCATTAAGTGCTTGTGTTAATGCATATTGTGCCCTAGCATTTGCTTCATAGTCTTTGGAAGTATCCTCGGACCATGTGCTCTCATCACTAGTTGGTTCAATGAAGTCTTTGGTAATGGCCCTAGCTACCCTAACACCTAAGGATTTCAAAAACAAGTTCATCTTGACTTTCCAAATAGGAAAGTTCAAGCCATCAAATTTGGGAGGGGATTTAATGCTAGAAAAGTCCATGGATGCCATGAATGCACAAGCAAGTAAAATGCAACAAACAACAACAAGCAAATATATAGCCAAATGAAGGATCTCCCTAAGGTGGTTAAACCGAATCTAGGGTTAGGCTCTGATACCAATTGAAATCACCTAGAGGGGGGGTGAATAGGTGATGGCTATATGATAATGACAATTATGCGGAATTTAAAAATTTAACTCTAAACAATTAGCACAATACAATATTTCTTGCAAGTAAAAGACAATGTAAAATTGCAAGTAATAAAAGAGATAGAGTTAGAAGAATTTGAGCAAACGCAAACACGCCGATATGTTTCCGAGGTTCGAGCCACGCTCTACGTCCCCGCCTTCACACTTGAAGGATTTTCACTATTGAGGATCCCACCGGATCAACAATACAAGGACAACACTTGTCCGTCTCCCGTGATGACACTTCACCACCTTGAGCACACTAGCTCGCCTTGAGGCCGATGCCTCTACAACTTCACTCAATTACAATGGAAGTGATCACACTTGATCACTTTACAAAAGAGCTCACTAAGCACAATCCTAGAACCAAATAGGAGACTTAGAGTATGGGATTGTGTAGTGCAAAACAAGAGAGAAGTAGAGGAATAGGCTCCAAGTAAGGTGTATGGAATTTTGGCTTTGGAGAGAAAAATCTTTTCTAAACTTAAACTTTGGAAATCTTGAAAACTCTTGTAAAAACTCTTGATATTCTTTTTAAAATTGTTAGTTATGTCACTTGAAGTGACTACCTATTTATAGGGGTCAAAAACTGCTCAAGAGATTCGTTGGAGACAAATCCCTAAAGTCAAAGAGTCAGAAAATATAGCTGTTGAGTCTGTCAGAACTTTTGACAGAGTCCCGGTCGACCGGGTCGGTCGACCGCCAACGGTCAAAAATCCGACCGTTGGGGCTCACCGGTCGACCGGGTCGGTCGACTGGCAATTTCCAGAGAACAAAGGGTTTGGGCCGGTCGAGTATCGGTCGACTGCCGGTCGACTGATACGCACATGCACAGTTGTGCATGTCGGTCGAGTGCCGGTCGACTGCCGGTCGACCGGGCACTGTGAGTTCTGTAAAAACAGAATTTACAGACCTGGAAAATTTTGGATTTAGGTTTTTGGGTCTTGGGTTAAATACTTTGGTCTTGAAAAATCATAGAGTATGAGCATGTGTCATACTACTATCAAGGTAAAATACTTTGATAAAAAATCTTTTGATAAAACTTGATTTTCCATAAAATGTTTTCCAAAAACTAGTCTTTCTAAAATCGTATTTCCAAAATAAATATGTTCATTTAAAAACTAAGTTTGGAAATGGAAATAGAAAGTCTTTTTGAAGCCATAAAACACTCTAGAAAATGTGTGTGTGTGATATCCCATATCTCTACTTCTACTATTTAGTTTTGACAAAATATCTAAAACAAAAATAGACAAAATACAAATCTTGGATTCTTGATCTTTTTCTTGATCTATTCTTCAACGCAAATTCCCGAAGCTTCCTATGTGCTTTAGCTTGGGAGTGCAAATCTTGGGCGAGCTCCAAATATGTGAGTCTTTTAGCGGAGTCGTCAAAATCTGTTTCTTGAACCTGAAATACTTTAAAATCATGATTATTAAACACATAACTAAATATGTTTTGCTATCATCAAAATAACCGGGATAATGGCCTTTGGGCCAACACATATCACATGTAATTCGAAACTAATCCCCAAAATCATATGATTTGCGATTAAGTCCTTCAAATTAAGATATTTATAGTAACATTTATTATTATTATTATTATTATATATTTTTATAGTCACATTTATTCTTCATCTCCATCTTTATATTAATTATCTGGTGATTTATTCTATCCTAGCTCTTATTTTCAACTTTTATTATATCTTTCAGAGTTATTGAGAAGAAATTATTTCTAAAAAGTCCTTCACATTTTAATTCCTATTTCCACTCTCCAAATGGATCTTATTTATTTTTTTACTAGAAAAAGTTTAACTCCGATCAAAAATAAATAAGGTTCCACTTTTCTTTTTGATTTTAGGGGGGAAAAAACTGTTCTGGTACCTGTACATGTTCAAAATGTCTTCAAAAGAAAAAAAAAAAAAAAGCACCCAAAAACTCATTACACCTGTCATCAATCATCTTATCTTACCAAATAACAAAACAGACACTAATATTTTGCCATAAATTGTACTTAGTTTAACCATAATAATTTACTAAAGAAAAAAAATGCAAATGGAAAACCAATCTGAAAACTAAATAAATAGTTCGAACCAGCAGACACAGCAAGGGAGCAACTGGATCATTTTAAAAAAAAAAAAAACATTTACAAAAGAGGCACAATTCCTTCCTTAGTCTCATCCACCAGCCAAAAAGCTTTACAGATACAAAATGATCCTCAATGGTAATAAGATCCCCAATCAATAATAATTGAGAGAGAGCCAGCAGCCACAACCATAAATTGTAGTTGGTTAGATCTTAATTCGCGCCTTAAACTCCATCACTGTTCAATCCAAATATTCTGCCAAAACACAAATTGCTCCAGCTTTTTCTCCACAATGTACAAGAACCAAAGCAATCATCTGCAACAGGCACAAGAAAAAATTTCAGTTAATTATTTTACTAAATTAAAGGAAAAACAAAAAGATTTAAGAATTTTTCTATTTTACCTTAACAATAAAGCATATAAACAAATTTTTAGCAGGTTGTGGCTATCACATAACCAATATATTCTCACGATTGATTTTCAAAGAAAAATACCGTATATTCGCACACATGCATGTACTTTTGAGAAATACTGTACTTAAACAATGAGCAGAAGTCCCTAGTTCTTAAACAATGAGGCAGCACTACTTGCTTCTTAAACAATTTTCATTGAAAATTGCTTTTACAGAGAAACTTCTGATACATGAACGACAGCTGAAAGAATTGTTCTCAAGCAACGAGGCAGCAATATATTATGGAAGAAGCAATCATCACTAGGAATCAAGTGTCACTATCTTCCAGAGTCTAATAATCTTGTTCAGTGATGCTAGACCACTGATTCATCTCGACACATATGCATAACAACTTTGCTCGAGTCACCTAGATGGGGGACATTAGTCGCGAGGTGGGGTTCGATATTCAATTTGAGCCCGGACAAAATCTCTCTCTTTACTAGTGACCTAAACAGGATTAAATCCTTCATTTGCGGAGAGGCCATACGGCCATATGCTCCCCCTACTTGGTCCCCTCTAATAAAGTAAAGGTTAATACCAGGCAACCTTCCCTCATCACCTTACCAAAAAACATATGGACCACAAATCACAACATGAATCTCCATTAACCAGATAACCATGACATTTCCCCATGTTGACATTCTCCCTCCTTTCTCCTCAACCAACCTCTTAGAAAGGGGACGGAAAGCTTCCAACCACAGGCCTCCATTAGCAAGAGATACACGATGAACAATTCTACTTTCCAGAAGTCAAAGGACACATCGATGGCAAAGTCATTGTCATCCTCGTCAGAAACCCAGAAAAGACAACCAGTTCTTAAAGACATTCTATATAAAATGTTTGATACCTTAACAATCGGAATGCTACATTTATTTAGGGACAACCATGTTGTACCACCATGTAATAGAATAATGAAGAGTCCTGAAAAAATAAAAAAGAGAGTAGCTCTTGTCAACGTAGGGTTGTTTGGTTAGAGGTGGAAGTGAGGAAGTGGGAGGTCACATTTTTCACATATGCTTTCCATACAAACACTGGGAAAAAATGTAATTTTCCCACTTTTCCTTCTCTTTTCTTTTTTACACAACCATTTTCCCATTTCCAGTGTGCTACAGTTAATTTTATGGCCATGTAAATCTCACTTGCAATAAGTTTGTACATCATAATAGTTAATTTTGTGCTTATGTAAATCTCACTTGCAGTCTAATTACAGTCCATTTTTTTCATAATTAATATTTATTTTAATATTAATTTGCAAGCAACTTTATGGTTAACTTTTTCACTTTCAATTTCACTTCCACAGTACCATCCAAACACCAGAAAAGACATTACACTTTTTCAATTACACTTTCCAACTACCATTCAAACACCGGAAAAGAAACACAAATTCTCATTTTTCAAAAGAAAAAAATCCTACTTCCCACTTACTCACTTCCACCCACTTCCGGGTATCCAAACAGTCTCTCGAATATAAAACTGTACAAGTACGGATTACACATTTTTTTCTGTTTAACAAAGGAATCTTCCATTAAAGTTTACATTACTGCATTAAACTGACTAAGGAAAAAATTCCAATTCAATAGTGATGGAAGTAAATGCTTGATTTAAGATAAATGACTGTTGGTTTGATGTAGTTGGAGCTACTAGTTTCAACCACACGTAGTTATTATTCATGTAGTTACAACACCAAATAATGTGTTTGATCTGAATAACCCACAATTGCAGTTACAACTATGGAAAATAAAGAATAGTTATTTGGTTTAATGCACCATAAAATTGTATTGCATAAGAAATGTTAATAAAAGTTGATGTGACACCCTCCTTAATTATATTTTAACTATTGTAGTTCAAACTATAACCAATTTGATCGCAGTTTTAATTACAAAAAATAAATAAATAAATAAAAAGTAGCTCTAACTATTGCAGTTAAATCTATATCTAGTTCCAACTACATCAAAACAAACAGCTAAGCTGTTATTTTCATAGTTGAAAAGCTACATGTAGTTCTAACTATAGTCATCCAAATAATCCCTAAGTTTTATAAAATTACTCTATGCCTTGTTGCCTTCTAGAAACACAAAAGTTCAATAATGCAAATACCATTACTGATGTGCTTATAATGGAAATATCACATTACTCTGATAATAGTTATTTGTAATTTGTTATAACAATTCCCATTTCGGTTAATGCTTTTGCATCCATTTCCATCAAAATGTGGGGATTGCCACTGTTCATGATAATGTAACATCTTCTCTATACCCTATTAATTTGACGACGAATGATAGGGGTTCTGAAGAGTATGAAGTATGGCATGGACAGCTCAATGGTGGGAAAGATTTAAGTTCTCTAATACTATCAACATTGTGGAGGGGCCACTGCAAAAGATAACTCTGCATCCAGAATTCCATAACCACATCATTTCTGGGCCTCCATGCTTCCACCATATTGCACATGTGAAGTTCTCTGTCTGATCGTCTACCGAAACTCTTATTAGGCACAGACAACTGGAGATGACTGTGTTCAATAGCCTCAGCAACATATCAGATACCAACAAACAGACCTTTCCTTTCTTCCTTGGACAATGCGGAGGTTTAACTTGGTGCTAGCTATAAGGTTTTGTTGTGTTCATGATCAGGATCAATCATGCAAGTTAAAGGCTTTATCCATGCAATCATAGCACGCATCAGTGGCTCAATTGCATTAATCCGCATGACAACCTTAAACAGAGATCCTAGGGACTTATTTTTTTCGATGCTAAAAACAATTCTTGTAATGATCTCCCCATATGAATCCATCTTCTTGAAATACCAGCATAAAACTCAGTAAATTTTGGGCATCATAATATGGAAACTGCGCTTCACATTATTGGTTAAGTTAGGAAAAAGTACCGGGTGGTCCTGAAATTATAAGTGCATGCACAAGGGACCATTGCTAACTATGAAATGTGCCCATAGGTGGTTCAATTGCATTAATCTGTATGACAATCACTGAATGTCCCAATCCTACAGCGTTTTTGCTTTGACGCAAAAACAATTATAGCAACAAGCTATCCCACATCAATCCATCTTCTTGAAGTGCCAGCAAAAACTCTGCAAGCTTTGGGCATCAAGATATGGAATCTGTGCCTAACATTTTTGGTCAAGTTGCAGAAAAGTATCAGGTGGTCCCAAGAGCTACTATTGGTGTACGCACCAGGGATCACTGCTAACCATGAACTGTACGAGCTAAGGGCCCCGCAATCAGGGGACCCACCTATGCTCATCTCCTTAGGAACCTGACATGTCATCAAACAGCATCTAAACCTGTCCACAAACAATGCAGCTGATTCCTAACCAAATCCGTTTGCTCTCTTGCAGTTCCTAGTGGTTGACAACAACCCTAACTAAAGGAGAAAACAAGTTCCTTCACGCAATCTCCTCCCACCTCTACTTCACACATAGGTAGATCCCACAACTATATGGAAAAAATATTAAAAGTTCGAAAGATAGAAAGAAAGAAAGAAGAAAGGAGATGTGTTGCTAGTAGTTAGAAAGAGTTGGACCCATTGTGGCGGTCAGCAACTCACAAAGTCCACCCAACTACCGAGCACCAAGATATTAAGATATTAAGGATTCTTAAGATCCATCAAACGAATGGCGGCCACGTGAAAATCAGCCATTGGAAGTGGACTGACGCCGACCCATCAACCGTTCCCCAATCTCTCACCACAACCACCCAAAATTACTAGAATTCTTTTTCTTTTTTCTATTTTGGCAAATCAATTTAAGTTTCTAACTTTTACAAGCTAAAAATATTCTAGCTTTTTAAGGTTTGGTTTGATCTTTAATTTATCACCCAATCCATGTGTTCTACCACAAAATAGACATTTGATCCTAGAATCTTGCATGTTAAAATCATGTCTTGCCCTCTTGGTCATCGTTAGGATCAAAAGAAAACTTGTTCGTAAGTCTAGACCAATGTGAAGTAACTTGTCCAACCCACAAGCTCAAGCTCGTGGGTTGGCGATGACTCTGTATATCAAGCAATCTTAACACTTAACAGTGTGAGTGCTGTCAGAATGCCTTGCATGAGCCTGCATCACATGGAAACGAGACTAGCCATACAAATATATGTAAAATGTCAATATACTCAACATTATACCATGTTTGTCGAAAACAACACATATCAACGGGGAAGAATGGACTCACTCAAAGTGGTGGACAGACCGGAAACGATGAGAACCGGTTCGAATGAGGTCCAATTTCTTGCGGGCTTTCGATGGCTGAAATGAGTCTGAGGTGGCCTCATCATCGGCTGCAGTGCGAACCGGACTCAAAAGCCTCGTTCGGTTCGGGAGGTAGCTCGGCCGTGAAGAAGAAGAACACGGCAGCTGATCCTGTGGTAAAATTTTGACCTTTAGATTAAAATTCAGTGAGAAAATCAAGGGAGATTCCTAAAAGAGTGCAGCAAATTTCGCTCTTTTTTTTTTCTTTTTTCGGGATTTTACATTTTTCTAAACCATGAATCTTAAAAAAATTGTTTTTTCTGCCCTAATTTCCCACCCTTCCCCCCCTCTCACCATAGAAGTCTGTTTGAGATGCTAAAAATATGAAGAAACATATAAAACCATATCAGATTCTTTACAATAATCTGCTGCCAATGCGAATCAAACTATGACCTCAATCTTCAAATGGTTCAATTTTGATTGGGAAAAAAAAAACCAAATCCACAACCCAAAAAAAAAAAAAAAAAAAAAATTGAAGAATACACAAGATAAATAATATGCTGAAAATACTTATTATGTTTACTAAATGCTTCACATTTGGTAACATCATCAAACATCCATGAACAATAACTAGAAGAAAAAAAATCTGTTTTTTTTTTTTTTTAAAGTAGAACACCGTATATA
This sequence comes from Agave tequilana, assembly GCA_038442645.1. NCBI lineage: Eukaryota > Viridiplantae > Streptophyta > Magnoliopsida > Asparagales > Asparagaceae > Agave > Agave tequilana. Next base: position 221,180 of record JAVJIF010002909.1, read on the forward strand.
CCTGAGAACAACAAGAAGAAGAGGGCAAATCTACATTCCCTCTCATCCTCTTCAACAACCCGCCTCCAGTTCTTCCAACCGACTCCTCCTCGCTGCTCGACGAGCTCGCCACCGGCGGCGGCTCTGCCGTCAACGGCACCACCTGCTCCTCCCCTTCCTCCTCCTCCGCCTCCTCATCTTCCTCCTCCTCCTCATCTTCGCTCTCTCGATCCTCCTCCATCTCATCATCATCTTCATCATCAACATCATCATCAGCATCGCCATTATCCTCCTTCTCCCCCACTCTCTCCCTCCTCTCCCCCTCGTCCTCCTCCTGATTCTTTCTCGCCGATCTGCCGCCGCCGGCGACGCAGCTGTTGCAGACGGAAACGGTGGGGCCCAGCCTGGGCCCGGCGGCCTTCCACGGCGTCGGAGCCTGGCAGCTCCGGCAGAGGAGGACCCTGGAGTGGCGGGCAACGAGGAAGTTCGCACCGTGGACCTTGGCGTCGCACTCGAAGCACAGCATGGCCTGGTCCGACTCGCAGTACATCCGCGCCGTGGCCGGGCACAGCTCGCAACCCTTCATCTTCTTCTTCCTCCTCCTGCTGCCGCTGGTCCTTCAATTCTGGAGAAAAATTTTAGATTTTTTTTTTTTTTTTTTTTTTTTTGGGTTGTTTTGGGTTGATTTTTGGTGTCGAATTTTACCTGGTGATGGTGTTGGGGAAATAATTGGGTGGAAAACCAGAAAAGACGGCAACTTGCTGCCATTTAAAGTCCTCTCCTCGGCGCTGTTTTTCTTCCACAATGACGGTCCTGCCCCTTTTCCTCACAGGATTCAATAATTGGGTTTTTTACTCTAAATTTTGACTTTATTAAACAGTAGTGTGAGCACTTGGTAGATAATATTATGTAGTGTGACATGAGATAAAATCTCAAATCTTATTAAGATTATAATGGATCATGTGTATTCTTCTATTCGTGAACGTGTGTGATTGTATACGCCATACGGTGTAAACCTACTACTACAATAGAACCCGAGCTCGAACCGAAAACCTTTTAAACTGAGTGTGTGCGCACACGTGTTACACACGCGTAGAGGGGATGCAAATTCGTATTCAGCCTCGTGTGTGTTCGGAGTGACCTAGGTTTTGCGACTCAAATATAATTATTTTTAATAATATTTTTCTTTTTATTGTTGTTTACTTTTACCGCCATGACCACGAGATCTCGGGTGAGATCAGGATCGTGAGTGGCGCACATCTCGCAACAATTCGCATGTTCGCGTATCTCGTGATTTTTCCGACACGATAGTTCCAGCAAACTCCAGTTCTAAAATGTTATAAATACAACCTTCTCTTTTTAGAATACATATAGCAAAAGATAATATCTTCTCTCCCTGATATTTCTTTATCGAGAGTTCCTGAGTTCCCCCACAAAGTACTTCTCTCGAACAAAGGCGACTTTTGTAGCAATAAGCATGGACGTTGAATGCACATGCGAGGCTAACATAACCGCTGGGAGGCAAAATCTATCCTAATGACAACAATTCTTTGTGCCTTGATGAGTCTGGTCTTTACATCACTTTCTTCTTCATTATATTTCTGCTTCTTAGTTGTTATGTCTTTCTTTATTATATTTACGCTTCTTAAATAAATCCCAAGATTCAACTTTCATGATGATACCATCATAATACTCCAAATTAACCTTAAAATGCCAATGCTTTTCTTTATTGTAAAATTATTTATCCACAAATAAAACTCACTCAAAGAAGATAAAAGTACCTCGAAATTCCTCGTGCACCATGTGGTGTCATGCGTTAAGGATGCACTCAGGCAAATGAAAACAATCAAAGGCTTAATAGATCCTAAACAATCAAGCTGTCTCCAGTTTATAATCATTCGTCACACTTGAAATCATGTGTTAACAAATTAGCTTTAAGAATTAGAGTAATATCATGATCCAAGGCGGTAATCTCACCGGGGAGAGTGATCCCTTCAGGGGCATTTCGTCACAGAAACTTTCAAGTCCCTCGGGGTCTCTCATGGCCAAGTGCTTGTTTTCCCCACGCCGAGGCCAGAACGCCACTATCATACGTCCACGTGTCGCGCCCTAGCGCCCCTCAAGCCCCCAAATATTTTCCCGCTGACGTGGCGCCTCGATTTCCTCCGTCTTACGTGGCGACGCGATCTCCACCCGTGATCCCGGTGGCCCACGTGACACGCACCTGACGGGCTGACCCCCCGCCATCGCAGCAGCAGCATCAGCAGCAGAATCGTATCTTTAGCGCTTTCTTTGCATTTCAGACCTTTCATTTTTTAAGTATTTATTTTGCAATTGAGATTAATTTAAGGGCCAGGAGATTAGGAGGACGTCGTGGCGTGACCACCGCCACGCGACGATGGAAGCACCGGGGGGCGGTGACGGGATCTTGGTGATGGGTGACGTGGCGAGCCCACGTGAAGAGTCTGACGTGGAGCCGAGATACGTGCCCAGTTGGCTTGTATTAGTTAGTGAGATTTCGAGATATTTCTGGATCCGGTTACCTGCCCAGTGAGCTGACCGCTGTTACGTTTTTTATGTTGACTTCTCAAATTATCTCTTTTTCATATTACCGCTGTTAGATTTTTCTTTTAAAAAAAATTAATATAAGACATAAGGGTGAAACAATTAGATAGTTCTTTTAAAAAAAATCACAGATGCATCATCGCACATTAGCGGTAACGATAATTGCATGTAATAATAAGTTTTTACAAAATAGGAAACTAAAAAGACCCTAAAAAATTTGAATTTTAACAAATTAAGGTCACAAGTTCAAAACAAGCCAGTTATTGATAAACTCGACTCAACGAGAGTATGGAAGTGACAAATGGATCATGCAAAAGACCCCTTGTATGTCTACATAATATATACATTTATATATATTTCTCGAGATAGATTTGTGTTATTCTTGAAGGATTCGAGGTCAAATTCTTCTCCCTTAAATATAATCATGTATTTTGAATACTTTTGTCACCCATCAAGTAGACGCAAAATGTACGACCAAAAATAGCATATTATTTAAATCTATGTTTTTAGATATACAATTTTTCGATCCGACAATTTCATCATGATTTAATCACTTAAAAAATCTCATACACTAATTTTTGTTAGATTTCAAGTATTCTACATTGTTAAACTATTATAAAATTGTATTTGACTGGAGAATTCGGCCTGCAATCCTTCTTGCTGTCTCCATATATCTCTATCTATAATCCCCTCAACAACAATGGTTAGCATTAAAGAAAGGTGAATCTTTTTCTTTCTCCACAGCTACGCCAACCAACGAAGACATGAGGCCAACCCCATCGTACATATCTTGCCCTCGCTAGAGTTCTCGTTACTAGCCATTAGGGTTTGGTGAGAGAGAAACATGTGGTGGAGATTGAGTGGGTGAGCTGGCGGATGCGTTTGTGTGGATGCAAATGGGTGCATGATTCAGGGTGCAATTATTGATCTACAATTTAAAGAAATGAAAGGGAGAGAGAGATTGGACCAAGGCATGATGAGAATTTGTAAACTTTTGATCATTGAACCCTTTGGGGTTCATTGTGTGTGTGTGGACCAGAGTTGATGATGGGATGGGATCTGTTCTTCTTCTTTGGTTGCTTGTTGCTGTTGTTGATGGCTATTTTGGAGTGATATTAATTGTGTAAATCGTCGTACATGGTCAGCTGTTTTTGTTCAGTGTGTGGTTGCAAGTTGCCAAAGCTTGTGGCTGAAATTGGATCCAAAATTGTCACTTTGTCTGTCCCAATTTCAAAATTTTCAAATTATATTGTTAATTAATTACCACCACTTTAATTAAAAGGTTCTCTTTCTTTCTTTCTTTTTTTTTTTTAAATATTATTATCGAGCACACCCCGAGTCTGATCACAAAGCCGACCGTGAAAGTAGTCCATTCTATATAAGAATGCAAATTCTTCTGCTTATTTAGCATGGAGAGATTTTCTGAATTTTTTCACGATACTTGCAATAAGCAATTGCCTTTGTCATTAACGTCTCTCCTTAAATTTTCCTCTGTTGCATGTTTCTTTTTTCTTTGTTTTTCATTTTTCTTTCGCGATCAAAGTTGTTATTTCAATCTTGAGCCTGATTTGAGAAACATACAAAAAACACTACTGACAAATGAAATCTAAATCAGTCATTGATGTCGATTTACATATAATAAGAGAGATCTCAGATTCAAAATCAGATTACGATGCGAGTGTCATATGAACTTGTGATGTATGAGCCAATTCCATCTTTGTCAATCCAGAAAAAAAAAGATTTGTCACGGAATTCTCACCCCATCTTTGTCAATTGAACGTTTAGATACTTTTTCCTTTCCCTTTTGAGATGTGGCTGCAATTTTGTTGAATTCGTTTGAACAGAGAGAGTAGATGAAGATATTCTAGGTTTTCAGTCCACATGCATTCAAATCTCATATTTTAAAATAATAATCTTATGGATAGAATTAAAATATGAATGAGAATTAGATTAGATATCATTTTCATCAGTCATCATGGAATTAAGCCACATTTAAAGCATATGTATCATGTTGTGCCTCCGCCGCCAGTGAGATGAGTTGGTGGGGTCCCTTGTTTTGTCAGGCAAATAGCGCTGGATTTGTTCGTTTTCTTTGAATATTTTAAAATGTATTAGTGGAACATTAATATTATTTTATTAGAGAAAATAAATTGAACAATTACATTGAAATCTTCAACGGAAAGGAATTCAATGAAAATCTCTCACCATAGAGAAATTTCACGGTCTTGCAGTACCTAAATTGCAAAAACCTCACAAAGAAAAACAAAAAATCTAATACTCAAAACAGCGAGGAGTCTAAATGAAAAACTCCCAACTCTCCATGCAAAATCTCCAATCCCAAGATTGGATCCGAAATCACCATGCAGCTTTCACGTACTTATTCATTCACGTTAACCCCTCCTCCACGAGAATAATGTTGGAGGAGAGAGATTATTACCTAGGAAGCTGACTGGATTGCTAGATTGTCATGGGTCGCGTCGAGGAGATCGCCAAGGAAGTCGACGATGAAAGGCAAAGGGACAGCAGCAGAAAATAGCAGAGATAGCAGAAGTCAGGAGGGTCGGTCGACCGACTCGGTCGACCGACCTGCACAACATGCACAGAGGTTGGAACGGTCGACCGGTCCGGTCGACCGCAGTGCCCTGACTGACAGACCCCAAGTCTCGGGTTTTCTGGGTCGACCGCCCCGGTCGACCGGAGAACCCTGACTGACAAACCCCAACTCTCGGGTTTCTTGGGTCGACCGTCACGGTCGACCGGTATAAGGAAGTCGGTCGACCGGCCCGGTCGACCGACAGTCGGGTTCTGGGTTAAATCTGCTGATCCGCTGTATGAGGTATTTAAGCCTATGTTGATCCTAGGGTTTTGGATCTCTGCGGAAAAGTATTAGCCCTAAGTTCTCTTGCATTCAAAGAGACTTAGAGCCATTGTAATCATCTTCCTAATAGAAATCTCTCCGTTGATTGCCCCGAGGACGTAGGCATTCAGGCCGAACCTCGTTAAATCTCGTCTTTGTGATTTGTGTGTTCTTCGTGTGATTGTTTTGGGTTTGTTCTTGTGCTGGAGGTCTTGGGATTCTCTATTGTTTGGTTGTTGTGATTGGATTGCGCGCACTACAAGTGGTATCAGAGCTTCCAGGTTGCACTTGGGATTTCTGAGGATTCGAAGGGCTCGAGATCTGATTCGGTGGAGATCGTGTGTCGATCTCAGATCAGAGGTAACGGGTGTTCGTGGAGATCGTGTGTCGATCTCAGAAGGACTCAAGGAGGGCTCGTTGAATCCGTGGTGGAGTAGATCTGGTGAGAAACTCGATCTAGGGTTTCGTGGGACAGGTAAAAATCATATTTTTATCTGTGTATAGATCTATTTCAAGGTAGTTGATCTTCCGCGTAGATAGAGGATCAGGGAAATCTCAATGGCAGAAGTAACTGCATCTGTTAAGGCAATGAACAATCACCCAAGGATTGAAGTTGTTAAGTTTAATGGGACTAACAATTTCGGCATGTAGAGATGCGAGGTTATGGATGCGCTGAATGCATCAAACCTCGAAGACACTCTCCTATTGGAGAGGAAAAAGAACACTATCACTAATGAAGACTGGGCGAAGATGAACAGATCGGCATGTGGCTTGATACGTTCATGCTTGTCACAAGACATAAAATACCTTGTGCAACATGAGACGTCAGCGAAGAAACTGTGGGAAACCCTTGAAAAGAAGTACATGAAGAAGAGTGTAGAGTCCAGGTTGCAGCTTAAGAGTAAGCTGTATCAGTTCAGGATGAAGAAGGGGAGCACAGTCAATGAGCACATCAACCGATATACGAAGCTTCTTACAGATCTGATGAATGTGGATGTCACGGTAGATGAGGAAGATAAGGCGGTCATCTTTCTGAATTTACTTCCTGCAGAGGAGCACGAGACATTCACACTGACCTTCATTAATGGAAGGCAGAGCTTGGATTATGATGAGGTGTCGTCTTCATTGATGAGTTATGAAACAAGGAAGAATGGAAGACATCCTTCTCAGACAAGTTCATCGGCAGAGGCATTGGAAGTAAGAGGCAGAGGTTCATTAAGGAAGGGAAAGGAGATTAGAGGAAGATCGAAATCCAGGCTGGGTTTCAGAAATCTGAAGAGGAATCAGTGTGCCTTGTGCAAGGAACTAGGACAATGGAAAGCAGAATGCCCTAAGGCCAAAGATAAGAAGGTGGAGTCAAAGACCGAGGCGAATCTCACACAGGCGGATGGATCGGATGATGACTCTTCAGTGTTCTCTCTCTCGGTTACTACACCTACTATTAGTAACTCAGATAGTGCTGAGTGGATCTTGGATAGCGGAGCCACCTATCATGTGTGCCCGAACAGGGCCTGATTTTCTAGCTTTGAGAAGCTGGATGGATGTTACACGGTCATGGGAGATGACCATCCGTGTAATATAGAAGGGATGGGTACAGTTCGCATCAAGATGGATGATGGGATAGTTCGAGAGTTGAAGGAGGTGAGGTATGTACCTCATCTAAAAAGGAATCTTATCTCAGTTGGCACTTTGGAAGCATCGGGCATGGTGATATCTGTTCGAGATGGCGATCTCAGGATGATCAAGGGCTCGATGGTGGTGATGAAGGGCGTCCGCCGAGGAAATCTTTACTACTTGAAGGGTAGTATGATGATAGATCAGGTGGAGACTTCGAGTTCTTCAGATAAAGGTGGCCCGGAAGTTTGGCAGGGAAAGGTCGGACAGGAAGAAGAAAAGTCTTTGCGAGCTCCTGCAAAGAAGGAAATGGAAGGTGCTGCTACCTGCAAGTTGGAAGGTGGACACAGCGTTCTGGACAAGAAGAAGGTGAGATTCAGCACCAGTACTCATCAAAATGAAGGTCTTCTTGATTGTGTTCACATGAGAGTATGGGGACCTGCTAAGACGGCATCGCTTGGAGGTCACAGGTACTTTGTCTCGTTTATTGATGGTTCATCTAGGCAGGTTTGGATATATCCGATGAGACAAAGGGGAGAAACCCTAGATGTGTTGATGAAGTGGAGAGGAAGAATGGAGAGGCAGATAGGTAGGAAGATAAAGGAGCTTCGTATTGGTAATGTTGGAAAGGACATGTACCAGTTCCTACAATTTGGCCAGAACACAGGGATTGCAACTCACTTCACAACAGGTACAGATGGGTTGGCTAAAGATGTAGTCCGTTCCTTGCTGGAGGAGGTTCGGCGGTTGTTGTCTAATGCAGGATTAGACAGGTCGTTTTGGGCTGAGGCGACTGAGTATGCTAGCCATCTCATGAACAGATCGACTGCAATTGGAAGTAGAGCTCCACTGAATATTTGGTCTGGAGAAGTTGCTCAAGGTCATGGTGTGCTGCGGGAGTTTGGAAGTCCGGCCTACTTCAGTGCCAAGAGTGGCAAGGTGAATCCGCGGGCAAAGAGGTTTGTGTACTTGGGTGTCAAAAGGAACAGCTACAGGTTGTGGGACCCCGAAGACAAGAAGATCGTGATGAGCAGGCATGTCACATTTGGAGAGACTTCAGTGTTGAAGTCCACTGTCTCTCAGCAGGTGGAGAGGACGGAGACCAAGGAAGGATTGCAGCGGGTGGAGGTTGATGCTACTCCATAATCTCCAGTTGGTTCGGCATCAAAGGATACTTCAGCGGAGGTGACACCGGGTGGAGTTCGTGATACTAAAGGTGATGCTGAACAGGTTGACGACATTGTTGAGGATGTCGAGTTGTTTGCAGCTATAGGAATAAAGGTGAAACCACGCTTGTGGGGAAAGAAGCATGAATCTCAAGCTTGTGATCGTGACAAGCTGAAGTTGAAGGTCGTTGCTCTCCATGATGGTTGGAAAGAGGTTCATATGACTCAGCCAGACAGGTTCGCTACTGCAAATAGAGGTACCATTGTTTGAGCTTGTTGAAGCTCATTTTAATGAACTACGGTTGGCTTGATCCTTTTGGGCAAAGGTACGTAGGCAGCCGTAATGGCGCAGCCATTTGGTGATGCAACTCTTATGAAGCTGTTTGGGTTCTCGAGATGTTATTTTGGATCTTCACGTAGAGGTGAAGAGTTGTGACCTATTGAAGCTTCAAGTAGAAATGGAGAGACATCACGTAGAGGTGAAGAGACTTCATGTAGAGGTGAAGTGGTGTGGCCAGTTGGATCTCACGTAGTGGTGAGATGGTGTGATCTCGATGAACAGGTTTATCTTCCGGTTAGAAGATGTTGAGCTTGCATAAGGAGTGGTGTGCATCCAGTTGAAGCCGATGATGTTTGGTGTGTTCTACGCAGACTTGGTTGGACCGTCAGTGGAAGACAGGTAGACTAGATAGAGCTAGTCAGTTGGAGAGTCAGTGTTGGCTCGTAAGGAAGTTTTCGTGAGGTCGTGAAGTTGCGAAGTAGAAGCCATGTTGGTGATCGGCAGGTATGGAAATTCTCCTAAGGTGAAGTGCAGGGAAGGCATGTGCGATGTTTTCCAAGAATAGGTGAGCTAAAGATTCCAAGCCGAGATCGTGTGTCGATTTCGCCGAGATCGTGTGTCGATTTCGACCGGTGCGCACAAGCCGAGATCGTGTGTCGATTTCGCCGAGATCGTGTGTCGATTTCGCCAGGTGATGGACTGGGGTTCGTTGGAGTTCGGCTCAGATTTGGAAATCTTCGCCGAGGTGGAGAATTGTTGGAGGAGAGAGATTATTACCTAGGAAGCTGACTGGATTGCTGGATTGCCATGGGTCGCGTCGAGGAGATCGCCAAGGAAGTCGACGATGAAAGGCAAAGGGACAGCAGCAGAAAATAGCAGAGATAACAGAAGTCAGGAGGGTCGGTCGACCGACCCGGTCGACCGACGTACACAACATGCACAGAGGTTGGAACGGTCGACCGGTCCGGTCGACCGCAGTGCCCTGACTGACAGACCCCAAGTCTCGGGTTTTCTGGGTCGACCGCCCCGGTCGACGGGAGAACCCTGACTGACAAACCCCAACTCTCGGGTTTCTTGGGTCGACCGTCACGGTCGACCGGTATAAGGAAGTCGGTCGACCGGCCCGGTCGACCGACAGTCGGGTTCTGGGTTAAATCTGCTGATCCGCTGTATGAGGTATTTAAGCCTATGTTGATCCTAGGGTTTTGGATCTCTGCGGAAAAGTATTAACCCTAAGTTCTCTTGCATTCAAAGAGACTTAGAGCCATTGTAATCATCTTCCTAATAGAAATCTCTCCGTTGATTGCCCCGAGGACGTAGGCATTCAGGCCGAACCTCGTTAAATCTCGTTTTTGTGATTTGTGTGTTCTTCGTGTGATTATTTTGGGTTTGTCTTGTGCTGGAGGTCTTGGAATTCTCTATTGTTTGGTTGTTGTGATTGGATTGCGCGCACAACAATTAAAACCCTAAAATCTTCCCAATTAAGCTTCCAATTATACAAGAATCTAGCTCTCACATAAGTGAGAAAGTGAGGAATTGAAGAAGTAGTAATAATTCCCTGTGGAACTTGAGAATTGGTTGTAAGTTTTCCGGTGTTTCGATGTTGTTGGGAAGTATAGTTTGGAAAATATTTTGTCTTTTCCGATGTTTGGATGGTAATGTGAAAGTGGAAGTGGAAAAGTTAACCACAAAGTTGATCGTAAAATAATATTAAAAAAATAATTAAGAAAAATAAAAAATAGACTGTAATTGGAATGCAAGTGAGATTTACATAGTCAAAAAATTAACTGTTTTGTGTTACAATTTATTGCAAATGAGATTTACATAACCACAAAATTACCGTAGCACTCTGAAAATGAGGAAATGGTTGTGTAAAAGAGAAAAGATGGAAGGAAAAAGAGATTTTCTTATTTTCTTTTTCGGTATTTAGATACATCGGAAAGTGAGTAATTATACTTTCTTATTTACTTAATAGTGTGTGTGTGTGTTTTTTTTTTTGTGTGCTCACCATGCTCAGGCTCAGCCCTGACCTCATGAGGGGGCCAAGGTGATTGATGCTTGAGATGACGGCGGAGTCTTGAAATCTTTGATAATTAATGATCATTATTTTGTGCTTCATAGGGTTCTTGCCTTTGCTATCAAGGGTGATTTGAGAGACAATTGTTAGGGGAAAAAATAATAATAAGAGTTTAGTACAAGTCTTGTGATGGGAAACATACATGATTAATTGACATGAATTTTCTTTTTTCCTTCCTTCCTTTTTTTTTAATTTCCTTTTTCCATTAACTGTCTTAGTTCATGGTACATTAATTCATGCTCTTGTGTGTGTGTGTGTGTGACAAGTGAATTAATGTTTGATTAAAAAATAAAAAAAATATGCAAGCATCCCAACTTCAAGAGGGAACATTCTGCTGAAATTGTTGGTTGATGCATTCTCTATTATTAATATATTAATAATTTAGGTTAATTTTTTCTCCTTTAATTGCTACAAAATTGAACCATTCTGTTGATTGGTTCTTCCCAATTCTAATTAAGTACTTGTTGTTGGTATTAATTATTGCAGTCAATTAATTCCTGGTTGTTTCAATTAGGATTTGGCCATGAACTTTTGCATTGAATTGTTTAAAAAAAATTTTCTTTTTTTTTTAAAGGAAACCAGTCTAATTTTTTATCACAACCGTTTATTTGTGTTTAATTGTGTGATTAAGAGATGAGAGCGAGTTGTCAGAGATTGGGGAGCAGTCGTCACTTTTTATTTTTGATTGATATTTCCATGTATAATTATAAAAAAATAAAAAAAACTTAGAAACACCATGCTTATTGTTTGATCTAATCAAAATAAACTGATGTTACAAAAATAGAATTCGAGTGGAGATTAAATCTAAACTTGGGCAACGGGTGGGGTTTGTCTAATAGAATCAACGGTCAAGATTTACTTTCGGCTAAAAGGTTCATAATAGCAAGGATAAATATTCTCACAAATACAATTCAAAGTAAAATTCTAATCACATTAAGAATTCATTAGTCAGTACTAATCAATTAGAGATTTATTTAAGTATTTTAATAACCCATCATTTCATGAACCTCTAATTTTTTTTTTTTTTTTAAACTAATTATAAAACAATCAAATAACTTGTCAATCATAATCGTTTAAGAATTCTCAACTTTGGCAAGCCATTTACAATTACCTTTTTTTTTCTCTTTTTATTTATGGACGTGTTTTATGCAAATAAGACGTGAGATTAACATAGCCAAGCGCTTAAGGCTTTGATATTGGATCAGCCCATGGACTTATTGGGCTTTAAGGTCTTGGGCCATGAAACAACTCTTTAATTCAAAATTGTGTCTTGGGCCTTGTCTTCAATTTTCAAACAATTTCATCCTCCTGCCCCAATTAAAATCTGTAATTTCTAATCAAATAGAAATTCAGTATACAAAATGAATTGGATATTTAATTTAATATTTTACGAATCATAATCAATTAAGAATTCTCAACTCTCAAATAAAAGCTTATTTTCTTAACTAAAACTAAGCAAAGGATTTGTCTTCTTAGAGAGAAATTTAAGAGAACTGTTCAATCACATAAAGAGAGAGGTTTAACACCGTGCACAGATCAATCATGGGGTTAATCAAGTAAGTTACAGTTAAATTTCTCAACGTAATTTTATAGTTCTTCAAGCTCCAAAATAAGATTTTTTTTTTTTTTGGGGGCAAAAAGTAAAAAAGATTTATAGTTTTATGTTATTTTGATTGTTAGGGAATAAAAAAAAGAACAAAATATCTCTCGATAATCTTTCACTCTCATTTTTTTTTTCCCATTACAAACATTTTATGAAACTCTTTGGCCTCCGAATTTGAGGTTTCAATAAGTAGTTGATATTTCACAATCAAAAGTGCAGTACAATCACTCTTTGAGAAAAGGCAAGTTAAGCTCTTCAATTATTTTGTGTGACCTACAATTTGATGTTTTGCGATCATATTTTTATTTTATTTTTAACAAATCATAAACATTGTAATACAATTTCATGTTTTAAAATTTCTCATTATAAACTTATGATTAATCAACATATATTGATTATTTAATGAAATTGTTAGATTTTACGCTATCATTATTAATATAAGGCTAATTTCTTCAAATATGCAACGAACTATCAGAGTTTTACACAAAAAACCCTCATCTTTGTTTTTCTCCTGGAAACCACCACGATATTACAAAAGTGGAAGCCAGTTGAAATTAAATCTAGACTCGATATTTTCCAATAATAAAACCAACGGGTTAGATTTTTCTTTTTGAATCAACCGTCAAGATTTACAAAAAAAAAAAAAAAAAAAAAAAAGTTTAAGGTGTTTTCATAATGGTAAAGATAAAGATAAGGATTCTCACGAAACAATTCAGTGTATTCTACAAAACATTCAAGTTGTAATCACATTGGTAATTCATTAGCCAGCACTAATCAATTAGAGATTTTATTTAATTATTTTATAAACAGCCATTGTTTCATGAATCTCTAATTACTACTAATTATAAAACAATCGAATAACTTGTCAATCATAATCATTTAAGGACTCTCAATTGATTAACCAATCACAGGGTTAATTTTTAGAAGCAAATTAAATGTTAGATTTCTCAACGTAAATTTATAGTTCTTCAAACTGCAAAACAAGATTTTTCCTTTTTTTTTTTTTTTGTTATTTTAACAAAAAAGGAAGAACTTATAAAATCTGTTTATATTCCTTATAAAAACAAGATTTTTTTTTAAAGCTTTTCTTTGTTATCTTTTTTTTGAGTCCTTTTACTTTCTTTCTATATTTGCTCTCTTTCTCTGAGTTTCTCTTTTTTCATTATCTAATGGTTCATCAAAACTTCAATCTCTCTTTCATTTTTTAACGATCCAACAGCATATCATAATCCTTATATTTTAAGACGTATACGTATAATAAATCACGTGAATTTGAGTTTTAATCAAGGATCGAATGGTTTCATTTGTTCTGTTATTGAAAAATGATTAAATTTTTAATCATTTGATACGTAAGTAAATGAATTTCAAATCAAGTGATTTTAATATCTGTACCCTTTAGGACATGAAGAATATAATGGGCAACAGATCCTAAAAAAATAATAGAGAGATTGGAGTTTTGATGAGTCATCTGACAAAGTTCCGCTAGATGACTTCTAAAATATATAAACAGATTTGGCTGCTTCTAGAAGGATTTGAGCATGAATATTTCCCACACAAATTTAGTATTACTGCATTCTAATGCAAGACCCACTCCGTGAAAATTGATCTACATTATTTACAATAATTAAAAATCAAATGTTTTATAATTTTCTTGATCATGTATGTGACACAAAATAGACGGCCGAAAACAGTATTTTACTTAGAGGTATGACTTTAGACATACAAATTCTCGATTCTACCATTTGCTCATGATCTAAACATCTAAAAACCCTCACATACTAATTTTTGTTAGTTTTCAATATTAAACTTCGTTAAACTAACCAACTCACTCTTTCACCTGTTCATTGTGTGTCGATTTGATGAATGAGCAATAAGTATTCTAAACAGTTAAAATTTTATTTTTAAGCACTCTTAACAATGTGGATCAACTCCAACGGAGTGAATTTTCAATTCTAATGACCTAATATTGAGTTTGATTGGAAAAGATTCATCTTCATATACTTCTCAGATGACTCAAGTCTTCTCTCTCTCTCTCTCTCTCTCTTTATATATAGAGAGAGTTGAATTAGACTATTCCCAAAAGTATTAAGAATGCAGATATTCTCACTTTGTTTTAGTTGATACATCACTAGAATTTAAGATCTAAACCGAGATAGGGAACGTACTAGGGCTGACGCACTCGCCGAGAGAGGATTCCATCATGTACTCCATAATGTTAAGAGTCCAAGCTCTCCGTGGGAAGAGGAAAGAGATTTAATCACTTTTTTATGTAAAAGAAATAACAAACAAAATTTAGTACTGCAGATACAATAGCAAAATTCATTTTGCTCGCAAGGATTTTGCAAACTGTAGTTAATAATCATTCTGCATTAAATTGAATGGTAGCTTATATATTTATGAATTGCTAGTGAAACATATTAGTTAGTCCGAGAGCCTACGCCCTTTTTCCTTTTTTCCTATATATTTTGTTCTTTTTTTCCTTTCATGTTTAATTATTTTCTTGCTTTAGTCTCATAAAATTATTCATTTTCTATGTCTAATCAATTGTTTGTTGTCTATTCTTCCAACCTGTTGGATGCTTAAAATGTAAACTTTCAAATTAAAGTTTTATAATAATATACCTTTAAAATTATTATTATCTTTTGTATAGATATATGAAAAAGTTCAAGTTGTAAATAAGATTGATGTTAGTATTACATTTCTATTTGAAAACTTGTATTTATAAAGAAGTAATAGAAAATATAAAAGTAAGAAACGTAGGTGCACATCATTATTATTATTAGAACTTGCAGACTCGGAATTTCCCAACAGTATTCAGTCTTAACATATAATTTTTAGAAGTAATGATATTTGATGTAGCAGCAAATCGATGTTTTAATTGATAGCCTTTTCACAAGTCCTGTTTTAAATATCGGTCGAGTCGACCGAGATATCATCTGATATCTCTTTTTTGCATGATGTCGATACAACATGAAAAAATCATTTGCAATATCATTTGCAGTAAAAAAAGGGTGATATTTGAAATATTAGCCGATAAATTGCCTGATATATCACCCAATATGAAATAACTTATTTATTGTACGATCGCGTGCAAATATACATTATTTTTTACTGTCTTTGCATGCATATTACATCATTTTGATTAGGTAGATATTTATGACACTACACCAACTTTAGTTATCAATATTTTATTATATATAGTGTTTGATATGAACACCCGATATGTGCGCGTATCCCCGATATCTCCCCTAATAATTTGATATCCGATATGAGAACCCTATCCGATACTGTCCCGATATCCGATATTTAGGACCTTGATCACACAAGATTATTTTTTTCCCTTCCTCATTCTCTTCTTATTTGTTCAGGCCCACCTGGAGAAAATTAATACATCATTTATTATAATTTTTATCGATAAAAATATGTTATTAATATGAGAAATTATGGAGTACTGCAAATTCAATTTTGCCATGATGTATATGCAAAAAGTGTTCCGTCAAATGGAACAAAATTATGACCATAGAAGTGTACTCGCAAACTCTTTGAATTTAGAAGGATTTATATATGCGAATACAGATTTTAGAAAGGAAAATAAGCAAAGATCTAAGTTTTAATTTTTTTTTCTTTTTTTATTTGTTGACTTGCGTTATGCAAATAAGATGTGGGGGTTAACATTTAAATTGCAACCCTTCAAACAGAAGCAAATAAATAGTACATTATTATTGTTTTTGTTTTCCTTTAGTAAATAGTAGATTATTGCTGCCAATTAATATTTCTATAAAAAAAAATGGCGGACCCGGGCACAACGCGGACACAAACAAAGTCACTGTAGCATAAACTGTGATATGGCATCTTGTGCATCCGCATATAGAGTTTATATTTATTGTTTATTTTGTTTTGTTTTTTAATTTGATTAAATCCTATATGGAAGAATATGTAGCGTTTCAGGCCTTGATTTTGGAACAGTCCTTATACTCGTGGTGGGGGCTTCAAGTAAGGAATTCATTAATCAATACTAATCAATTAGAATTCTATGGGGGTCTTGCTGCAAACCCTTGTATCAAATCTTAGTTAAGGCATGTTTGGTTAAGGGTGGAAGTGAGGAAGTAAGGAAGTGAGGAAGTGGTAATAGTTCCCTTTAGAACTTGGGAATTGGTTAGTAAGTTTCCGGTGTTTGGATGTTGTTAGGAAGTATGGTTTGGAAAATGTTATGTCTTTTCTGATGTTTGGATGGTAATGGAAAGTGGAAGTGGAAAAGTTGACCACAAAGTTGACCGCAAAATAATATTAAAATAAAAATTAATTAAGAAAAATAAAAAATGGACTGTAATTAGAATGCAAGTGAGATTTACATCACTAAAAAATTAACTATTTTATACTACAACTTATTACAAATGAGATTTACATGATCACAAAATTAATTGTAGCATTCTGGAAGTGAGGAAATGGTTGTGTAAAAGAGAGAAGAAAAAAGGAAAGGAGGTTTTCTTATTTCCTTTTCCGGTGTTTGGATAGATAGAGAAGTGAGCAATTATACTTCCACATTTCCTTACTTCCGCCTACTTCCTTGCAACCAAACACGCCCTTAGATAAAACTCAGCTTCATAATTTTATTCATTTTAATCATCTATTTTTTTAGATCAATCAAGTGCGCCTACATGTCAAGCGCAGAGGCGCTTCTCAGCGGCAAAAGACGCAAATGCCCTGTAATGATCACTTCAAAATAAAAAAAAAGGGATTATTTCGAAAATGTGGACCGCTGGTATATACAAGACTACGACCATGATTGGAAGTCCTTACAAAAAGAAACCTATTTCTGAGAACTGCGACCATGATCGCAGGCCTCATTCAGTTCTCATAAAATATTCTATTTGTGAGGACTCCGGTCATGATCGCAGTCCTTACAAAAATGTCATGTTTCTGAGTCTTTATAGGACCGCGACCATGATCACAGTCCTCACAAAAATGTTTTTTTAGTCCTTATAAGACTGCGATCATGATCGCAGTCCTTAAAAAAATGTCATGTTTCTGAGTCTTTATAGGACCGCGACCATGATCGCAGTCCACGCAAAAATATTTTTTTAGTTCTTATAAGACTGCGATCATGATCGCACTCCTCATTATTAAGCCATGTTTCTGAGTCTTTATGAGACTGCGATCGTAATCGCAATCCTCACAAAATATCTTGTTTTTTAGTCTTTATTAGGACTACAATCATGATTACAGTTCTTAAAAAAAAATTCAGTCTATATTGAGAGCGCAGTCCTCACAAAATATCTTATTTTTAGTCTTTATTAGAACTACAATCATGATTACAGTTCTTAAAAAAAAATTCAGTCTATATTGAGAGAGTGATAATGATCGCAGTCTTTACAAAATGCATGAATTTTCAGTTAATAAAATAATTGTGATCATAATCACAGTCTTCTAATAAAGGGGACTGCGATCATAGTCGCAATCCTAACATGGGATTGCGATCATGAATCACAGTCCTGATATCAACATCGTTATCATCAGTAGACTCTCGTTCACTGGTATCGAATGATCTCCAATTTTTCCAGATTTAAATAACAAAACTCATTGCGAGCACGAGTAAACGAGATCTGCAAAAAGTCATTCCCAGGCTCTGCCCCCTTCTAACCCCCATGACGACCTGACCGCATAGTCGACCCGCGAATTACTCTGCGTCGGAGTCAGAGTTGAGGGGAGAGCAACATTGGGGGTGATGGGAAAGAGTAAAAGAGAAAATGAATATAAATGAAAGAGTGATAGCTATGAGAAATCAATTATACTGATGTGATGAGGCTTGTAGTAAATAAAATTATTAAACTGAGTTTTTTCTCCCTAATTATGAAGATAGGTGGCTGTAGTGAAAATTTCTTTTAATAACATATTATTTTATGAAGTCCTAATTTTTACTAATTATAAAAATAATCAAATAACTTGTCAATCATAATCATTGAGGAATTCTTAATTGATTGAGTTTTTTTAAAACAAAAACTAAGTAAAGAAATTTTCTGCTTCAAGAGAAGCTTTAGAGTAGTGATGAGAAAATCGCTTTAAAAATTATAGATCTGCCAAAAAAAAAACCAAAAATCTTAAAAGAGTTTCACTTCAAAGCTCTTGAACAAATAGCTCATGGTAAAAGAAAAAAAAAAAGGTAAAGCTCAATGCAAAGAGAGAGGTCTGAAAAATTCACCACGTGCAGTTCAATCACATGGTCAATCTTTACAAGCAATTTATAATATGAATTTCTCAAAATAACTTTATAGTTCTTCAAACTCCAAAATAAGTTTTCCCCCCCCTTTTTTAAGGGAAGAGATTTATGTTTTTCTATTAATTTAACAAAAAATTAGAACTTGTAAAATTTATTCTCCTTAAAAAAGAGCGAGTTTGGCTCTCGAGTTATTTTTGTGCAATATACAGTTTGATCTTCTACACTAAGATTGTTTTACATTTTTCTTTTATTTTTCTTTTCTTTGTTTCATTTTCCCCCCTCTCTACCCGTTACTTCCCTTTTATTTTTTTTCTTGGTTCCTTTCTTTGTATGGATACCAATTATAAGAAAATTAATTTTGAATTTAAAAAAACTCATAAATTTCAATTTCAATCCATGAATGTTTGAAAATTAGAATTTTTATTTTATTTATTTTATTTTTACCTCATTTGCATTACATGGATCATCGATCCAACTCGCTTCATGATACATAAAATAGAAACAAAATTTAATATTTTTTATTTTATCTTTAGCAAATCATAACATTGTAAACTTTTGCGATTTAAAAATTCCTCTTTATCTTATCAAATTGTTTCTGTATATTGATTATTTGATTATTTAATAAAATTGTTGTATTAATCTATCATTATTAATATTACTGATCTGAAATAAAACAATCGGTTATTGAGCAACAACCAAATCGAAAAACAAGAAGTCTTAGATTCAAGAACGAATGTTCAAACAGAGAGAGAGAGAGAGTCCAAGAGTTGAACCCCTTGGATCAAGTCAATGACACAAGGGTCCCAAACTAACAAAGTGCCTTGGTCAAACTCAACCATTATTAAAACATTTTTTTCTCAGTCAACTCCACATGCTCTTCTTCTTCTTCAGAAAACAACCAACACTTGCATAAAATTTTTAAAACCTTAGCTTAAACATTAAACAATAGATGATGACTGCCACCAAGAACAAACATATCCAACAACTCCAAATGCCAACAGCCAGTTGGTAACTTGATTATAAACTCCAAATCTGAGTCTTTATTAGTTTGATTCTCAATCTCAAACTCTCAAAGATGCACCAAATTCTACTCCTCTCTTCTCTCTTCATCTTCTTCTCCTCACCGACTCTCTCTCAACTCTCATCTCCAACAGACACTCTGCCGCAGGGCCAGTCCCTCAGAGACGGCCGGACCCTCCTCTCCTCCGCCCGAATCTTCGAGCTCGGCTTCTTCACCCCCGGGAACTCCACTTCCCGCTACCTCGGCATATGGTACCACAACATCACCCAGTCCGTGGTCTGGGTGGCCAACCGGGGAACTCCACTTACAAACCAAGCCGGAACTCTCACCTTCGCAAGTGACGGCAACTTGGTCCTTCTCACTGATCATGGCATCATCTTATGGTCTACAAACACTTCCTCAGTTTCGCCCAACACTTTGGTTTCAGCTCAGATACTGGATTCAGGCCAGCTTGTGCTTCGGTCGAACGGTACTAAAACAGTGATCTGGGACAGCTTTGATCACCCAACTGATACATTTTTACCTGGCATGAAAATAAGTCTGAATCGAAGAACTCGGAGTAGGACTCTGTTTAGATCATGGAAGAGCCCGAACGATCCTTCGGTCGGGAAGTACTCCCTCGGGCTAGACCCCATGGGCTCTGGCCAGCTCTTCATATGGAAAGGGGGAAGAAGGCCGAGGTGGAGGTCCGGCCAGTGGGACGGGACTAGATTCATCGGGTCAACGATGAGGCCTCTGTATCTGTATGGATTCAAGCCCACTGTTGATAACAGCGAAGGATTGATGTACTTCACCTTCACGCAGGTCAACAGCTCACTTCTGAAGTTCGTGCTGCAGTGGGATGGAGTTGAGAACACAAGTATTCTTGTGGAAGAGAGCAAAGACTGGCAGTCAGTCTGGGTGCAGCCTGTGAATGAGTGTGAGACCTATGGAAAGTGTCACGGTTATGGGATTTGTAGCGATGGTGGTTCACCGATATGTACCTGCTTGAAAGGGTTCGAGCCGAGGTTCATGGAGGAATGGAGCAAGGGGAACTGGTCAGGTGGGTGTGTTCGAAGAAGATCGTTGCAGTGTGAGGTGAACACCAGTAGCAGTAGCATCGGTAGCAATGGAGGAGACGGTTTCTACAAGTATGAAGCAGTGAAGGTGCCAGATTCCGCGAATTGGGAGATGACTGTACTGAACGAAGAAGATTGTCAAAGATCTTGCGCGAAGAATTGTTCTTGCAATGCTTACGCGTATGTCAGGGGGATCGGGTGTTTGATCTGGGTGAGCGATCTTGTCGACATCTACCAGTTCTCTGAAGGTTCAGGCAGTGATCTCTACATCAAGCTTGCGGGTTCGGAACTAGGTAAGAGATAAGATTTTGATACCATTATAGTTTCAGTATTCGTTGAGGTCAAGATAAATACAGTACATGTAAATGCCAGAAAGCTACTCATTATATCATATACAAGTTGAATGCAACAATAATTATGATAATAACAATCAACAAAATGATTGCTACAAGTCATCTGTTGGATATAAAATCATAACAGTGAGTATAGAAGGCAAATAAAAACTCTCAAGTTGCTTCATGAAACAAATTATGATCATTTAAAATGTTGAGAAGGAACCTTTTGCCATTGAGTTGTATCATTGTAGTACAGTTGTATTGATAATACTTTGATGTGGTATAAAATTTGAGAAAAATCTTTATTTAATGGACAACCAGCTCATGAAGCAACAATGGCACTAGTGCTATGCCACAGTGTAAAGCACTAAAAAGAACCAAACTGCATAAAGGCATGAAATGTGAACCATTCATTGCATTGAGTTGGAGAACACACTTATGACTTGATTGTAACTTTCAAGGTCAATTTATTTGATTAGATCAACTTTTATCACTGCTTTTGAATTGTACTGCATTTCAGTTTCAGGTGGCAAGAGAAAGATATGGAGAACAATTGTAATTATATGTGCATCAGTGGTTTTTCTTTTGATCATATGTGCTCTCTTATTGTGGAAGTTCAATGCAACAATAAGAGGTAATTTTTCAGAAATCATATATAGTTCAAACTACATTCAAATGATTTTTTTGGATTAAGATTTAATTCTTCATTTTTCTGCTTTGTTGCATTTGGGTAGGTTGGTTGAAAAGGGATGAAAAGAAAAATAATACCTAGGGAGTAGCTTACATTCGATCAGAGAAGGAAATATCGATTTCTCAGATCCAATAGAGTATGCAGAAGGTCAGGAAGGAAATGATGCCGAGCTACCATTGCTCAATTTTGATATCGTAGCCAGTGCCACAAGCAACTTCAGTGATTCAAATAAGCTCGGAGAAGGGGGTTTCGGGGATGTTTATAAGGTATATCACTGATTCAAATACTAGTAGCATACATATACTAGTAGCATACATATCGATACTCGACACACATACACACACTCATATATGCACGCGCACATGCACACACATAAGTAGTAAAGGAAGATGGCAGAATCTCAAATGTGTTTTCATTGAAGGGGACGTTACCAGGAGGACGAGAAGTTGCAGTTAAGAGGCTCTCCAGGAGTTCAGGACAAGGCCAGGAAGAGTTCAAGAACGAGATGATCCTGATCGCTAAACTGCAGCATCGCAACTTAGTCAGATTACTCGGCTGTTGCATTCAGGAAGAAGAGAAGATGTTAATCTACGAATACTTGCCTAACAAAAGCTTAGATGCCTTCATATTCGGTATGTAACTACTACATCAAACTTAACTGCGAGATTTTCACCCTTCTGTTGCATATAGACTGTTTCTGAATGAAAACTCCACGGACAGATCCCACAAGGCAACCAGTACTAGATTGGGATACGCGATTCAACATCATAGAAGGAATCGCTCGAGGGCTAGTTATCTTCACCGCGACTCAAGGCTCCGAATTGTTCATCGTGATCTTAAAGCAAGCAACGTTCTGCTAGACAAAGATATGAACCCTAAGATATCTGACTTTGGCATGGCGAGGATCTTTGGGAGTGATCAGAATCAGTTGAATACAAACAGAGTGGTCGGTACATTGTAAGTAGTACCATACCTACAACAATACCAGAATGCTAACTGACATTTGAATGAACTAAACCTAAATAGGTGACTTCATAATGTGTGATGCAGTGGGTACATGTCTCCCGAGTACGCAATGGAAGGCCTTTTCTCTGTGAAATCCGATGTCTATAGCTTCGGAATACTAGTACTAGAGATAGTTTCAGGGAGAAGGAACAATAGCTTTCACAACAGGCCTAACACCATCAACATTGTAGGACATGTAAGCATATCGATATTCCTTTATAAACTTCACAGATTCGATATGTTCATGCAATACATATTGACTCAAAATTGTTTTCAGGCATGGAAGTTGTGGGATAAAGACAGAGCAATCGAAATGATCGATCAAGCGATTCTAGGCTCCTGCTCGGTTCCTCAGGTGGTGAGATGCATACAAGTAGGGCTGCTGTGTGTGCAAGATCGTGCTAATGACAGACCCGACATGCATTCTGTTGTTCTAATGCTAGGAAGTGAGAATGCAACGCTTCCCCTGCCGAAAGCTCCATTGTTTACAATGGAGGAGAGCCCCAGTGAAACGCAGGCAGCAGCGAACACGAATGAGTCGTTTTCTGTAAATGATGTGACAATCACAGAACTTTGGGAAGATGAGGAGCTCTTGATCCCACTCTCTTCTGTGTGCAGATAGTGGAATGCATTGTATCATTTTTTTTGAAAAGAGAAAATTAGTCTCGACGAGATAAATATACTGGAAAATTGGTTGTTTATGGTTCAGACTTTTAAATGTCAGAAATTTGTCATGTATCAGAATCTTAAGATGCTCATGCCAGAAACAACAGATGCAGCAAACCAAACAAGGTAACTAATCTTTTGTTAAATGCCATCACTTTCATGCTCACAACAGCAATGCTATTAGTCTAGAACAAGTCAGCAGAAACACAACAGAAACATAATTTGGTCACGATATGGCTGGTATATAAAAACTTCAGATAGCAAAATGATGAGATCACCTCAGAAAGACGTAAACAACTATGCATCAAAAGACTTGGACAATGAACATGTAGTCTGCCAGCAATCAAAAAACATTTTTCTTCTCAATCTTGCTGTTCATTCCAAACAATACATCACAATGAATGGGCAGCTGATAACAAAATCAAAGGTTTCTTCTTAATCTTTAAATTTCATGATATAGTCAAGAGTGAACTTAAATTAAGGTCAAAATTTATGACCTCCTCTTAAACACCTCTATAGATAGAATTTTTTTAACAATAACTTCACCCTCTGCCGCACATTAGTAATTTCCAAAATTACTCATCTCCGGAACCTCATGCTACCACCACCAGAGCAATCAGAAACCATGCAGAGAGAGTTCTTTTAGTGCTAATTGACCAGAGATTGCCTTCGACATTTTTGGTCAAGTTCTTGAGGTTACTTGCCAAATGCATGGCAGCTGCTTCACTTCTGCAGACAGAGAGCATCTCACTAAATCCTTGTAAACTGCCTTTTATTGTTACCTTGCTGCTGCCCATAAGGATTGCTTTCGCTGATACCATGACGGCTTCCTTTGCCGACTTTACGCATCTTCTTCCTGGTCTTGGATGCACGGCTTTCCAAGTCGAGATTTACCTTAGGAGGTGCAGTGAAGCAGAAGGATGCTGCTACATCCTGTCCAAAGAAAATCACATTTACCAAAATCAGTCAAATAAATTTCCGACACCACCTTTTACCACACAGATTTAACACCCTTTTTAATTTAATCAATTTCCTAGACAGACAAGCTTAAGATACACCAAAAACTGCTTGTTTGTTCTCAATGAGTCTGGTCATGCAAGCAAGACCGATCAGAATATGCCTTGAAACCAAATATGATGGAACCTCAAACTGACCAGGTTACAGCACACTGTACCTTCATATTTAGGCGGTGTACGTTGAAGATGTCTTTCATCGAATGAGAATTGTACGCTAATACATAGGACCTATATGCAGCTTTAGCTGACTGATTAAGATAGTAGTTCTCTCCCACAAGTTTCTCCTGTTGTAAAACTCAAAACAATTATCTCCTGATACATCAGTGCTAAGCAATGTAAGTTTTAGGATTGTCATGAAACGTACGAGGCTAGACTGCAAATTTGGCACCTTCTTTTGATCAAACTCATACTCTTTCAAAGGCACCTTGGCATTCTGACAACGGGGAAACAAAATTAAATTTGTATGGATGCACTAAGTAGTTATGGGTCATTTATTGGAGAATAATATACCTTGAGATAGACTAGAAATTGCAACTCTTCAGGCAACAGAAATAATAAAGCATTCCCTTTCCCGCCTTCCCCGCGGGCAGTTCGACCAACTCTGTGAATATATTCCTGAAAGAGCAAAATTTCATCGTAAGACTTTGACCTTTAAACAAAGCAAAGCGAAAGCAGAATAAAATGATTTCCACCTTTGGTTCATCAGGAGGATCATACTGAACAATCCAGTCCTACGAGGAAGAAAATGAGAAAGATGAATTGGTTAGATCACTGAAGATGCGACTATGGGAATGATGACCAGAAAACAGTTAATACAAACCACAGCAGGAATATCAAGTCCACGAGCAGCAACATCGGTACACAGTAAGATGCCCTTCTCTGCCTTGCAGAAGTCAAAAAAGGTGGTAGTTCTTTTCTGTTGCTTTTGTCTTCCGTGGATATCATAGCAATCAATCTGAATGTATTTGAGAAGGTCCGAATGGTACTTGACTGAGTCACAGGAGGAAAAGAAAACCATGATCTTTTTTGACGTATTTTTCTTCAGAAAGGCATATAAAACCAGAAACCTTTTGTTGCTGGGAACAATACAGTAGCCCTGCTGTAAACCATCAACAGTTACCTGCAACATTCATTCATAATGTCATCTCTATCCTGTGCTGTAAAGAGGGTAAGGTGAGAAGAAAAGAAAGAAAGAACAAAAGCAAGAGGACAAAAACTGGATGTACGAAATATCTGAAGTTACCTTAGACCGTCCATCATCAACACCAATGTATACTGGGGTTTTCTTAAACGACAACTTTGCAAAATCCTCTACCTGTGTAATGAATTATTGTTATGCAAAGGAAAATATACAAAAAACTAATGGCCAAAATCCCAATATAAGTCACGAACCTCCTTAGTCTGAGTAGCGGAAAAAAGGGCTGTCTGCCTGTTCTGCACAGGAGAACCCAAAATGAGCACGTAGCATGAATTGAATTATTTAAGTAGATGGACAGTGTAGTCTGAGGGAACAGAAGATCAGTTCATAAATAGGATAGCAACATTTGAAGGCAACAATGGGCCAGCAGATATGGAAGTCATGAATAACAAATAAGTCATGAACCAGAGAGAAGAGCAAGCAATCAGTCCACGATAAGTTGAAAGGACTGTCCAGAAAGCATAACCATAGTATTAATTAATAAATAAACGTCATAGAACAAAAAAGGTATATAATGTGAGAGATGAGATGGTGGAACGTTATACACAGAATATCTAAATTATGTGCCACATGCTTTGGGAAGAAGCCGTTTTCAACAGCTTAACATAAGTCCTTAAAAGTTCTGGACATCCCAAAAAATTAAAAAAAAAAAAAAAAATCTTAAAGCAAAAGTTAAAAAAAAGGTTTATAGTTGGACAAACCAATGCTATCATGCAAACATATAACAAATACAGGGCATCTTACAGCTGGTGTCTTTGACGGCTATCAAAATTTTCAGACTTATTAAGGGATTTATGCAGAGATCAGGAGTTTTAGGCACTAGTAACAGTTCTTATTCTTTTATTAACCCTAGGGTTAAATTTTTTTTAGTTTTTTTCCATTGGTTCATCTGCTTCACAGTAAATGCTCCAGCCAAGACCAGCCTTTGCATTATGTATTAGTTAAACAAAATAGAGAAAAGATAAAAGCTGGTGACATACCTCAGGTAGGCGTTTGAATATTTGCTTCATATCTTCTTCAAAGTTGGCTTCTAATATTCGATCCGCTTCATCAATTATAAGACACTACACACGGGAACGTGCAGAAATTAAAAATGGCACATTGAAGATGCAGTTACTGACATGCAGTTGTATATAGCAATGGAGCAGCTAGCATATTAGTGTAATTTCTATAAACTAAGAAAAAGAATAGCTAATTTATGGTTTAAAATATCAGTATCACTATTGGCCAATGGTTTTAGTATTAATACCATTAATGCAAACAAGTAAAAGACAATGAAACAGGAATGAGTGCAACCTCCAAAGTGCTAAACTAAAAGCATTAATATGCCATTAATAAGGAAGCAAAGGATAATAAATCTTTACCATCAAATTTTTGTATATGAATCCTTTAGTATTTTGAAGGTGGTCTAGCAACCTGCCAGGTGTAGCTACTAATATATTTACTCCCTTGGCAAGGTTCTCTGCTTCTCCTCTTCTTGCTGCACCACCAATAACATATCCAAGAGTCTGGGAATGGTGTTTAAGGAGGTCCTTTGCCACTGCATGTGTCTGCACAATAACCAGAAGATCAGACTGGCATGACCATTTTCTACATGGCTTGCAATAAATATCAGACATGGCACAGCACAGTAAATTACCAGCAACAAGTTAAAATATAGGGACAATTTTCATTTTTTTCACAAACTACACAAATTAAATTACATGTACAGCATATTTAAAATTTATTTCCCTTCATGTCATCATCTTTCGCTTCCACCAAGAAGAAAAACAACCGTAATGCAGAGAAATAGAGGGGGAAGTTATTGCCGTCTTGAACAAGTTTTTTCTTGAATTGAAACCCGACTGTATAAGATATAATACCATCCTTTTTTAAAAAAGAAAGCCATAGATTTATTTTTCCTCACAAAGAGAGAGAGTTAGATGAGGATACAGTCTGAAATATTATCTACTATCTCAAAAACTATAAATATTAATATCTGGGATTAGAAAACAAAAACTTATAAAGGAAGAAATACAATTAATAATTAGTATCAGTGACATGACGATACTAATACTAAAACCCATTGAATGATACCCATATCAATACCGAGTTTAAACCATGATTAGTATCTCATCCTGTATCAAGCAATTTCTGCCTTCAAGGTTACACCCAATATTTGATGTCCAAGTTAACAAAAAGAAAAATACTGGACACCATTTAACAGAAACTCTATTGGCTCTACAAGGTTTGACTATATGTATCTCCATAAATTTCTCTTGTTGCATGTGTAAATCAGAAATACCACTAGCATTTGGCACTACTCTCTGGGTCCCTAATAATGCGTGAACAAGGTGCCAAACAACACAAAAAGTTGAATTGCAATCCCAATCATACAACAACAACAACAACTAAGCCATTTGTCTTAAGTATTTGGGATAGGCTACATGAACCAAAAGAGAATTACGCCGGATCGGGCACATGGATCAGCTTTATCCACTCATTCTTATCGAGCAATATGCCTTCACTAAGACCTTTAGCCTCTATATCACGTCGTATTACCTCCATCCATGTTTTCTTCGGTCTCCCCTGCGCTCTTTTAACTTGTCCTAATTGCAATCCCAATCATACTTTACATTAATCCTAAAGTTCTTATTTGGTGGTGACAATACCAGAAGTTAAAAAAATTAACCTCACGATAAAGTTCTTGGCCAACCAAACCTCAAAGAGGGTACCCACTTGAAACATCCCAGGTACTTGAGAAAATCCAAAATGAGCCTAGTGTCAAATAACACATAAACATAAATACTTTACACTAATTCTAAAGATGCAACATTTAGTGGCAAACAACAGAAAAGAGAGGTTAAAGACATCAAAACTCAAGCTAAAATATGCACAACTTCTGAAACCAAACTTCCTAAACTTAAGCTGTTACAATCTAAAACGGAAGCTGAGAGGATAACTGTGCAAGTACAAAATCACAAGTTTTTAGATGACGAGAACTGGAAGCAAGGAGCCATTTTCATTTTCGAAAGGTTAAGAACTACTATAAGCTACATATCAATTGGTGAAAGTGATCGATAGGATACATACTTGAATGGCAAGCTCCCTAGTTGGGCAAATGATGATGACTCCAGTTCCATTCCGAGGGCTAAAATGAATGTTATACAATAATTCCACTGCAGGTATCAAGAAAGCAAGAGTCTTTCCGGAACCTGTTTTTGCAGCTCCCATAACATCTTTGCCTTCCAATAGATGTGGGATAGCTCTAGCTTGAATCTGCAAACATAATTATACAATTAATTGTTTCTGATTAATTTACTTACTCAAATGATGAAGCTAAAATAAGCCAACACTCAGTTCAACAAATAAGCCACATAAAGCAGAAACAATAATACAAAAGGTACTCACTGAAGCCTCTTCTATCCTGTTCACAGAGGCATAGCCACAAAACCCTCTAAATACCAATCCAAATAAAACCGAACCAGAAATAAAAGTTTGATTATCATGCAAAGGACACATTACTGACAACACGTGGATTCAAATGCAATAACAGATGCATAAGCATAAAAACCCTAAAACCCCATAAACTTTATCACCAAGAAAACCAGACCAAATAAAAAACTGAACTTTAAGCAACAATCCAACCCCAATCACAAAACCCCAAAAACCCTATCTCCAAAAAAACCGAACCCAAAAAGCAACACGCCAACCCCAAATCACAAAACCCCAACTTAGATGGCAAATCCTATAAATACCCACTAAAAATCTCAACTTTAAGCAATAATTCAACGAAAATTAACTCAAATAACAAGTAGGATATATCCTTCACCTGTGTCATGTTCTCGAACCCCATCTCCTTAATAGCCTCCATGGTGGGCTGGGAAATTGGGAGCTTCGCGAAGGGCTCCAACGTCATTATGCTCGATCCCTTCTTCTCCACCGCCTTTGCTTTCATAGCTTTCGGAGCTTCTTCTTCCTCCTCTACTTCCTTCCCTTCCTCTTTGCCATTTTCACCTCCAACTTCTTCGTCATTGTTCTTCTTGACCTTCACCTTCTTCTTCTTCTTCTTAGATTTTGGGGCTTCTTCTTCTTCCTCTCCATCTTTGTCATTTTCAACCCCAGTTTCCCCATCATTTACTTCCAAGCCCTTCTCTTCTTCTGCTTCGAGTTCGACCTCATCTTCTTCCTCTGCTTTGGGCCTGTTTTTTCTCTTCTTCATCTTCTTTATATTCTTCTTCAAGTCTTCTGCTTCAACTGAGGGAGACACTGGGAGGAAGTGACCGGAACGGGCCCGCTGGTCCCCGACGGCGGCAAGCGGCGCTTTTGGAGAGGATGCAAAGGGTTTAGAGAGGAGATTGGTGAAACCCTAAAAGTTTTGATTTTGATGCCAGCCTTTAACCCTTTTTTTTGTGTTTTTGCATATCGGATCCTCCAAAGTTTCATTATTGCGTTATAGATGTCATTTAAGAAGCGGGTCGGGCGAATGTACCGAAAAACCCGACCCGAAAACGAAATCCACCCGAAACCCGTGAGAAATTTCGCATTCCGGACATTCAAAATTTTAATAGTATTCAGAATCCCAATTATAATGTATCTTGTAGTTCTCCTCCCCTTCAATAAAAATTTCTGGTTCCGATTTGATTTGTTGCAGAAAAGTGAAGATGGCAGCTGTGTGCTACAAATTCAAGAGTGCAAAGTATCTCGACTCGATCATGATTGAGTCCCAGTTCATCTCTGTTGCCTGTTTCAAACAGCTGATCTTTGCCAAACATCTCAAAAAGGTAGAGATTTCGTCATCAACATCTTCAATGCCCACACCAACAGAAGATTACATCGACGAAGCTGCTGCAATATTCCAAAACACATGAGTACTGATTCAACGAGCGCCTGGACTGCCTCGCAAGCCCACCGTTGTTGATCGCGACGAGCCAAAGGTTGTTCACAGCAAGTCCGAGGAGCTCCCACCTCCGAGCAGTGCGGTTGTCAGTGTTTCGAAGAAGCCGAGTAAAGCTGCATTTGATATAATTCCACCAGATTTGCTATGCTCGTTGTGTAAAGAAGCAACGAGAGATGCTATTCTGACCGGCAAGTGTTGTTTCAGGAGTTTTTGTGATGAGTGTATCCGGGATCGCATAGTGACCAAGAAAATGTGTGCTTGTGGAGCCATTGATCCTCTTTCGGACGATCTTGTTCCGAATAAAACTCTTAGAGATACCATTAATCGAGTTCTGGAGTCAGCAACCGGCAGCAGTTCAGAGAGTATGGGGAGCCATACTGGCGCAGTTGAAGATGCCAGTGAAGCAAAGTTTGTTGGCGAGAAAGGAATGAAGAAAGAGAAGAAAACTAAACGCCGCCTTCTTGAGAGTGAGAGTGCTGTTGATCTTGAAACTGAAGCCTGTGCCAGGATTCCTTTGGCACCTACAACTGATTTTCCATACATATAGGATACATGGGATATCCATCAGAACCACTGTTTTGCCTCAAACAAGATAGGTTGTCTTTCATTGCAAGTTTGAGGCAAGAAAAAGAGCGACAAATCGACAAGATCACGAGGGAAGGGAAATAGAGCAAACATGGATTCCTTTCTTTTGTAGTGACACAAAATGATTACTAAATGTTCATATCAAAGTTTAAGGAGATCGACAGGAAAGTTTGAATGAAGTCTTCGAACCACTGTAGTGGCTAAGACAATGTAGGTCTTTGATTATGACTTTGAATCAAGAAAAGAGATGACAAATGAGACGCCAATGGAAATTTGTATTATTTTCGGAGGGAAGATGGAGATCGATAAAATGGATTTGGTCATTGTAGACAACAGATAAAATGCTGCAACGGTAGGAATTGGGAAATTTCTTCATGTTCTTTGATAGTTGCAATTGAAACTTCAGTTTGGTTCTCAAAGAGATAAATTATAAGTAAATAAATAAGCAAAATAATATTTGGGTTCACTAGGCTTCATCAAAATATGCTTCCCTTAACACATGCAGCGAATTGCTCAACATACTTTTCTATGAAGTAGAGAGTACTGACAGGTTGTAGAAATATTAATGGAATATGGTTTTTTAAGTAGGTAGATGTCTATCTAATGAATAATGGAGTATTTGACACAAAATTCCTATACTGATATATGGAAATTTTCAGTTTCCTGAATATTTATAAACATATTATATCATAATCTCATGAAGAAAGGGAAAGAGGTCTAGTGCAGATTAAGAATTCATACTCGTGCTCATTGAAATAGTCCATAGAACTCACAGGTGCATGCATACCATCAAATTTTTAATGATATGTCATCACATAAGTTTGAATTAAAGCTCTTATTTTAGGATCATATTTGTCTATTGGCAACTTGACGACTCCTTCCTGGTCAGATATTATATTAATTCATTAAAAGATAAGCAAGTAATTATCCACTTGTGATAAAATATTGGTTTCAGTTAACAACTCATTAACGACCAAGATTCCACTGTAACTAAACTAACTTGTGTGGTAACACGAGGAGAGATAAGGTGAGAAATAAGGATATTCCTACTAAGATAGGTGTAACCTCTATAGAAGAGAAGGTGAGAGAATACCGCCTACGATGATTTGGTCATATGCGACGTAGACTTACAGATGCACCAGTCTAACGAGTAGAGCGTATCAAATTAAGATAAGTTAAAAGAGCGTAAGGGAAACTGAAGAAAACATGAATGGAGGTAATACGACAAGATATAAAGGCTAAAGGTCTTAGTGAAGGCATATTGCTCGATAGGAATGAGTGAGAAAAGATGATCCATGTGACAGATCAGAAGTAATTCTCTTTTGGTTCATGCAGCTTACCCTAAATACTTGAGACAAATGACTTAGTTGTTGTTGTTGTTGTTGAAACTGAGGTTGTTTGGAGTAGCGAGCAATGGCGCTTCACTGATAAGCATTGAAACAATATCTGACATAATCGGTCGATCTGAGGGCTTATCTTGAACACTTAGGAGTGCCACTTGAATGCATTTCATGATTTTGTTGTGAAAAATATGCACATCTCCTAGTAAGTGGCCTATCAGCTCTATTACCTTCTTTCCACAATTGCCAAGCATACAATTTTATCGTGTCATTTATTATGTGAAAACAAAGAAATTAATGCCAAGAAAATCTGTAGAAAGATAATGGTGGAAGCCTATTGCTCACATATCCAAGAAGATTTGTCGAATTATCAGAATGCAGAAATGATGTATTCTTCTTGCCACTAACAATCTCTAGAACCAATATTCCTAAGCTAAATATCAGATGCAAAAACAAAGAAATTAATGCATATTCAGTAGACATGTAACCACTGAAATTCATCAATGAGACAATAACATTAGTATTGAAACAGTTTTTTTTGCTTCATGAAGGCTTTAACTCTTTCCCCTCTTTCCGAGGCCTTTCGCTGATTTACCGTCATAACTGGTTCGCCCGAATGCACCATTTCTTCTTCCTGTCATATTTTGATCCGGTTCACGTTTTGTTGCAGTTTTCCTTGAAATTACACCTCGCGATGAGCTCCTTTTCAAGCTTATCCTTGAAACTCTATCTCAACTTGAGTTTCCCTCGTTCAGCTTGTATAACCCCTCACACTCTCTCCTTTCAGGATTATCTTGTCCCCTTGACTATCTGTGACGATGTCTTATTGCACTTGGATTCGACATCCTTCTTTGTCGAGCACCCTTATGGATATTAGATTGTACCGTACCTCCAGGACATATCGGAGTGCCTCCAGAGTATGTAACGTTCCATCTCTTTCTCTAATATTCACTCTCCCAGTGTCGATGACCTCGCAAGCCGAGCCATCCACCGTAATGACAGCCTTTTTCTCTTTTGTAACTAAGGAGTTATTGAACTACTCCTTCTGAGAACATACATGTGTAAGTTCCAAACATATACCAAATGTGGGTTCCGTTCGGATACTAAATGTAGGATTTAATATGCATTACAACTAGGCAACACAAACACTAATATAAAAATGAGTAGTGTTAATAAAATTTCAATCACAAATAACTTGTAGGAAAGGAAATGCACATAATAAAAAATCAGAAATAATGCAAACGCAAAAATAAGAGATTTTATTCTGGTTCGGTCCTCTTGACTTACATCCAGTCCCCAAGCAGCCCGCTTGAGATTTTTCTTATCCTTGATTTTGTACACTCAAAATTAACTCCTTGTACACCACTTGACAAAATAACCTTTGTCAAATCCGTACAACTCTTCTCTACACTAAGAAGACAATTTTCTTGTACACCTCTTCTTTACACCAAGAAGATACTCTTATACAATCTTTCTCTTTGAGTGATTACAAAATATCCTATAAGGCTTGAAACTTGTATGTGATCGTGAATTAGGACTCTTATAGGTGGACTCTCAGAATTCATCACAATGGAATAAGAATTGTGTGAAGAATTGAAAGTGAAAACTAATTTTCTGGAAAACAGAATTTTTCAACAGAGTTTGGACAGAAAACTAATCATTTGAATTGGTGTAAACAACTTAGGACAACATCCCTATTTATAGGTGAAATCTATGGTCAGTTAGGGAAGTTATCAACTCAATATTGAATTTCAGAACGTTGGATAAAATACAAGAAATTATAACTGAATAACAGTCAGAAACTACTGTTAGTCAACTAGGATAGTGAAATCACCTAGAGGGGGGGTGAATAGGTGATATGGCTAATCTAGAAACTAAATGCGGAAGCTAAAATAAATTTGCAACAACACTTAGTGCAACCAACGAGTGTAGCCGAATTTCCCGTGAAGGGCTCTGGACTAACTCCTCTTGATTCCTCTAAATAAGAGTTGAGGCGCTATATGAAGCTCTCGTGGTTAAGTACAAGTGAGGCACACACAAGCAATCCAAGCATATAATAAATGATGAGCAATATGAATAGATGCAAGGTACAAATAAAAGAGAGAGAGAGTAAGAGTCAATGGATCAAACGCAAACACAAAGATATGTTTCGAGGTTTGAGTCCCTAGCTCTACGTCCCCGCCTTTACCGAGAAGGATTTCTAATTCACTATCTTGTCCACCGAGGACTCCCACCGAGGGAACCTCCACCGAGGAGGATTTGTACAACGGGAGTACCGAACTCCTCTGTCAACCAACTACCTCCACCGAGGCAATACAAACACAATCCACCTCTACCGAAGAGGGAAACAAATACCAACTCCACCTCTCACAAGAGGGAGTAAACCAACAACTTCAACCTCTACCAAAGAGGGAGCAACCCACAATCTCAACCTCTACCAAAGAGGGAGCAACACAAGTAAGGGTTTACAACAAGGTGGTCTATCTCAACCACAAACAATTTCTTTTCCACAAAAACAAATGATCCTATAGAGAGGATAGAATGATAGCTCAAGTGTGGAAAAACTAGAGTTTGGAAAACAAAGACTCAAAGAAAAAATCTTGGGAAAACTCTTTGAAGATGATAGAATTGAAGAACAAAACAAATCTCCCAAATTTCTATTTTCTTTGATTTTCCCAAACCCTAAAACACAAAACCAAATTGGAAGTTCAAAGCCCAAAAACACTTTTGAAAACTTGAAAATAAACTCTGGAGAAACCTTAATTTTTCTTTTCAAAAGTCTTATCAAAATCCCAAAGAAGTGGGGCTTAAATAGCCCTCTCCAATAAACTAGCCGTTGGCTGTTTTTTCAGCCAGCACGGGTCGGACTGCCAACGGTCGAAGAATCGACCGTTGGGGAACTGCGGTCGACCGGTCGGTCGACCGAAGTTTTCCAGAGAGCAAAGCTCTCTGGCCGGTCGACCGCCCGGTCGACCGGCCCAGTTCCCTGGCCAAACGTACACAGACCTGTGCACGTCGGTCGACCGACCAGTCGACCGACTCTGGGTCCGGTCGACCGGCCCGGTCGACCGCCAGAGCCTGGCAGCCAGGTTTCTGGGTCAGAAAAACTTGTTAAAAATTATTCTAATAAATCCATAAAAACTTCTAAAAATCCATAAAAATAGTTTTATCATTTTACATGGATATACAAACTTGTGATAAATATTTCAAGACAAAAATCAAACATTTTGAACCATTTATGTGTCTTGCAAATATTATCAAAAATTAAAAATTGTATTTTACCAAACTTAGATTTTTCAATAGGAAATCTGATTTTTCCTAAAACTCATAGAAATACAAAAACATGATATTTGAACATTATTAGGCATGATGCATATGGATAGAAATCCAATATACATGAAACATATATATATCATAGTTTTTGTCTTTAAATCCAAAAATATGTTTTGTTAAAAATACCAAAACATAAAACGTGTGTGTGTATAGTGCACTTGAGCATATCAACTATCTAACCT
Organism: Agave tequilana; assembly: GCA_038442645.1. NCBI lineage: Eukaryota > Viridiplantae > Streptophyta > Magnoliopsida > Asparagales > Asparagaceae > Agave > Agave tequilana. Next base: position 256,847 of record JAVJIF010002909.1, read on the forward strand.
TTACACATGGATCTAAAACACACTAAACTAGGATACCTAAGTCTTCTTGACGATCTTCATCTTCAAGTCGACCCGATCTAAAACTCCGTGATCCACGAGTTAGGCTATGTATGATCTTGATGCTCGGGCTCTGGAATCACCATGTGAAAGCTTCCAAACTCCTCTTATTGAAGCAATCACCAACTAATATCTTACTAAATGATCTGAAACTAAAATCATAAGATAATTAGTAAACATAACTACATGAGTTAATCATCATCAAAACTAGAGTGGAAGGCCTCTGGGCCAACAATCTTCCCCTTTTTGATGATGACAAAACTCATGGAGTTATATATGCATGGATTAAAGTTAAGCTTCAAATAAGCTCCCCCTTAACTCATGCATAAACAAAAAAATAAATATATGCAATGCATCAACATGCATAAAACGATAAAACATGTTCTTTAAAACAAAACTCTTGATACCAAAAACAAGTAATGCTCTTGATACCAATAAATAAACAAATAATGCTCTTTATAAATCATGCATACAAAAACATATGCATATAAACTCAAATTCTTCTCCCCCTTTTTGTCAATCATCAACAAAGGGGTTAAAGTAAAAACAAAAACATTCTTCACCCCCTTTTTGTTCGAAACAAAGAATCAATAAAGGGTGACAACAAATAAATCAATATAAATTTTCATGGATACTAATTGAAAGAAATAGATCAATAGATACCAATTAAAATAAACAAAAACTTGATACCAATTGAGTAAACAAATAAACATCTTGATACCAATTTTGAGAAAACAAATACAATCTTGATACCAATTTAAAGTATTATTCTTTTTAAACATATGATACCAAATTGAAATTATTATTTTCTATCATAAAGCAAGGGAGTGGAATACAAAACCAATGGTAAATCAAATACCAATTGAAAGATAAAATATGAGTTTTCTCCCACTTTATGAAATACCAATTAAAACGATGCTTAAGCTTGTTTAAGATACCAATTGAAAACAAATCAATTAAAACATGATGGTCATTAAAAATTCAAGCTTTAGAATAAACAAAAAATATATATATGTATGAAAATTAGATACCAATCGAAATTGATACTATATGAATTAAAAGCATACATACATAAAAAATATGAGTATACAAGGAGAATCAAAATTGATACCAATTGAAAGAATCCAATGATACCAATTGAAACAACAATCATATCAAGTGTATTCCTCATATTACTAAAATGAAGAATACGAACTAGTTAAAATGAAAAGTTTTGTTAACTAGTACGAAATCCTTCAAGTAAGGAATAAAAACAAATTATTTTTCATAGAACATGAAATTCACAAAATAGTCAACACTCATAATCAATGAAGTATGAATATGACTCATGAAAATAAAACATGAGTAAACTAGAAATGTGAGTGTACAAATACAATGTGAAGAACATGATCATGAAAGTATTCAATTAAGCTCAATATTCCTTTAAAACAAGAAAAGCATCAAAAATTATTTAATCTTCAAGGCATATGTATGTCTTATACAAACTAAGGTATACATATATATCCAAACACAACGAGTCCACAAAGATATATGCATGAAGGCACGTGGCTCAAAGGATGTATATGCATAAACAATAGTTTGGATAAAATAGACATATACATGAAGTTAAACAAAAATCATAAAACAATTCCAAAAAGAGAATACAAGTTTAAAAAGCATGAATCATCAAAACTAGACTATACTAGCACATCTAATGGATTCAAATAAGCATTCAAGTACAAACATATATAGATTTATTTGTGGCCCACTATATGTACAAGTATATACCCTAGTTTTAATGAAAACTAACTTTTAAACAAATATTCAAGTCATGAAGCATAAAACAAAATATAAATCCACAATATAAACATAAACATGATTATTATGTAAATTCACATGTTATTAGAGTTATGATAAACATGATAGCTAAACAATGGTGAGAACACAAAAAAAATAATGGTCCATATTAAACATGGGTGTCTCAAAGGCTATACATGCATGTCAAGGATCTAATAATCATGGCATTCATAATAATTTATAAACAATAAAACATGCTATATATAATAAACATGAAAAGCATGCAAACATAAATAAGGAGTAAGAGACTGTTACCAAAACCTATGAGGCAACTCTCCATGTCTCCAAAAACAAGGTGGTCCTCCACCAAACATCCCTTGAAAGTGATGCATCCAAATGATTTTCATGAAGCTCGGAACGCATCCACTCCAAGGTACCTCTACTCTCACGTCATGTGAGAGCCCACACCTACATCAAACACAAGAGGGGTGGTCTTTGGTACCCATATCTTTTTGGATCCATGGGGGTTAGTACCTTCTCTAACCCAAACAAAATTATTTGCTAAATTAGAAACATGTATACGATCATAGCAAAATTTAGCAAGGTGGCCCTTACGTCCACAATGTGTACAAATGTACACATGAGCATACAAAGTGTGATGGTGGTGACCGTGGGTAGCATGTGTATGCCGTGGAGGGTGTGCATGAAAAGATGGAACTTGTTTCTTTCGAATCAAGGATTTCAAGCGTGAATGGCTCACCACACTTTGGCTCAAAGTGGAGCCCAAACAATCCATATTCTTCTTCAACAAATTTATATCATTTTTAATTATAGAAGAAGTGGAGCATGCAAGGGGTGATCTAGGTGAACTACCCTAGCATGGCAAACATGTGCATCAATCTTATTTTGCAAAACTTCATTTTTCTTTAAACAATTTTCTAAATCTTTTGAAATAGAAACAATTTTCATTTTCAAAGAATTATTCTCTTTTACAATAAAATCAAGTTTTAAAGACAAGTTTTCATTTTTCTTTAAAACATCAATACAATCATTTTTATTTTTCAAAAATTTATTTTCTTTTAGGGCAAGATCAAGTTGAGATTTTAATGAATCCCTTTCATTTGAAATCTCCACCTTTTCTTGCAAAACAATATCAAGTCTAGAAAGCAAAATTTTATTTTCATTATTAATGCCTAGACTTTTCTTTTTCAAAATGTTATATTTTTCTATCAATTTTTCACAAACTAATGATAGTTCTTCATTCAAAGCATTGACATCCATATTATCATGATCATCAAAAGAAGAGCTATCACTATCTAGTTGAGTATCCGAATGTACCTCAAGGGAGTCATTCCCTTGGACCATGAAGCATTGTGAGTCGGATTCTCCACTAAATTCCTCCGGTTGGATTGGTATTTGAAGCTTGGAAGTGGAGGTGGTTGTCAACTTGTTCCACACTGCAAAGGCAGAATCAAGGTTAGAAACATGCATAAGATATTCTTTAGAAAGCATGTTTTTAATAGCCTCAAGGGCTTGTGTATTGGCCCTTATATGATTGCGGTTACCAAGATAGCATTTCTTGGTAGCGGCAAGAAAAACATGCAAGCCTAGGATTTTCAAATAACAACTCATCTTGGCCTTCCAAATATCAAGTCTAGAAATATCAAACATAGGAGGGCTATCCATGAGTGCAAACTATATGTGTGCAAATGTAAATGAAGATTAGCAAATCAAGATCTCACTCCTAGGTGGTTAAACCTAAGTATCAGGAGCGGAGGCTCTGATACCAATTGAAATCACCTAGAGTGGGAGGTGAATAGGTGATATGGCTAATCTAGAAACTAAATGCGGAAGCTAAAACAAATTTGCAACAACACTTAGTGCAACCAACGAGTGTAGCAGAATTTCCCGTGAAAGGCTTTGGACTAACTCCTCTTGATTCCTCTGAATAAGAGTTGAGGCGCTATATGAAGCTCTCGTGGTTAAGCACAAGTGAGGCACACACAAGCAATCCAAGCATATAATAAATGATGAGCAATATGAATAGATGCAAGGTACAAATAAAAGAGATAGAGTAAGAGTCAATGGATCAAACGCAAACATAAATATATGTTTCGAGGTTCGAGCCCCTAGCTCTACGTCCCTGCCTTCACCGAGAAGGATTTCTAATCCACTATCTTGTCCACCGAGGACTCCCACCGAGGGAACTTCCACCGAGAAGGGTTTGTACAACCGGGAGTACCGAACTCCTCTATCAACCAACTACCTCCACCGAGGCAATACAAACACAATCTACCTCTACCGAAGAGGGAAACAAATACCAACTCCACCTCTCACAAGAGGGAGTAAACCAACAACCTCAACCTCTACCAAAGAGGGAGCAACCCACAATCTCAACCTCTACCAAAGAGGGAGCAACACAAGTAAGGGTTTACAACAAGGTGGTCTATCTCAACCACAAACAATTTCTTTTCCACAAAAACAAATGATCCTATAGAGAGGATAGAATGATAGCTCAAGTGTGAAAAAACTAGAGTTTGGAAAACAAAGACTCAAAGAAAAAATCTTGGGAAAACTCTTTGAAGATGATAGAATTGAAGAACAAAACAAATCTCCCAAATTTATATTTTCTTTGATTTTCCTAAACCCTAAAACACAAAATCAAATTGGAAGTTTAAAGCCCAAAAACACTTTTGAAAACTTGGAAATAAACTCTGGAGAAACCTTAATTTTTCTTTTCAAAAGTCTTATCAAAATCCCAAAAAGTGGGGCTTAAATAGCCCTCTCCAATAAACTAGTCGTTGGCTATTTTTTCAGCCAGCACGGCTGGCGGTCGACCGCCAACGGTCGAAAAATCGACCGTTGGGGAACTGCGGTCGACCGGTCGGTCGACCGAAGTTTTCCAGAGAGCAAAGCTCTCTGGCCGGTCGACCGGGCGGTCGACCGGCCTAGTTCCCTGGCCAAACGTGCACAGACCTGTGCACGTCGGTCGACCGACCGGTCGACCGACTCTGGGTCCGGTCGACCGCCGGAGCCTGGCAGCCAGGTTTCTGGGTCAGAAAAACTTGTTAAAAATTATTCTAATAAATCCATAAAAACTTCTAAAAATTCATAAAAATAGTTTTATCATTTTACATGGATATACAAACTTGTGATAAATATTTCAAGACAAAAATCAAACGTTTTGAACCATTTATGTGTCTTGCAAATATTATCAAAAACCAAAAACTGTATTTTATCAAACTTGGATTTTTCAATAGGAAATCTGATTTTTCCTAAAACTCATAGAAATACAAAAACATGATATTTGAACATTATTAGGCATGATGCATATGGATAGAAATCCAATATACATGAAACATATATATATATATATATATATATATCATAGTTTTTGTCTTTAAATCCAAAAATATGTTTTGTTAAAAATACCAAAACATAAAACGTGTGTGTGTATAGTGCACTTGAGCATATCAACTATCTAATCTTTACACATGGATCTAAAACACACTAAACTAGGATACCTAAGTCTTCTTGACGATCTTCATCTTCAAGTCGACCCGATCCAAAACTCTGTAATCCACAAGCTAGGCTATGTATGATCTTGATGCTCGGGCTCTGGAATCACTATGTGAAAGCTTCCAAACTCCTCTTGTTGAAGCAATCACCAACTAATATCTTGCTAAATGATCTGAAACTAAAATCACAAAATAATTAGTAAACATAACTACATGAGTTAATCATCATCAAAACTAGAGTGGAAGGCCTCTGGGCCAACAGATAGAGAGTAAGTCGACTAGTATAGACAATTTTGACTGAGTTAGTTGACTAACAGAAGGGACCAGTCGACTATCAGATATATGATACAGATATGCAAGTCTCTGAAAACTACTATTACTCACTTATAGAATAGGGTAGTCGACTTATATTGATTACAGTCAACAAACAGAGAGTGGATATCTTTTCTGGACATGACTTAGTCGACTATAGGACTTTGATAAGTCGACTAGAATTTGTATTAGTCGACTACAAGAAGGGTCAATGTAACGCCCCGATCCCAAGGATACGGATACGTTATGGCGACGTACATACGCGAGGTGAAAACACCCTCACGCGTATGTTAAGCCTCAGTACAGGACATAATCTCCATATACACAAGGGTTCCAACAGGAAATAAGTACAAGAATACCTGTAGAAAGAGGTTAGTGATCATAACAGATAGAACAACAGGGATAAATAAGATAACAGCAATAAATCATAAAGATACCTATGAATAGTCTTGATGAGGAATCTCCTATGTAACTCCAAGGCACTATCTGATAATACTGTGACTCGGATCTTCAACCTGGGCACGCAAACCCAGAGTCGTCAGAAAGCAACCTAGTGAGTGGTAAAATGAAGGAGGCAGTAATATATACTATAGTAATACAAGCACGATACTAATATATAATACATGATGTTGTACTAGTGATACCATATAATAAGTATATAATATGCAGTAGAAAAATATAATCATGTCATCTTTTAATACCATCACTACCTAACCGGTTATCATCAGGTCATGTCTCTAATCGTATCCAAGTTATATCATAAATAATGTTGTTTAGTGGTGACGTAATAGAAATGAACATGCTAGTGGAGACGTGATAGAAGTGAACATGCAGATGGACAAATGCACCATAACCACAATACAGTGTTGTGCATATACAGTAATGATGTCTGCTATACAGAAAACAGAATATATGCAATGCAGAACATGCGTAGTATGCCACCATAGAAAGTATAACATGTAACAGGTAAAGTAACAAGTAGACATGTAATATGATAGCAGATAAATCATCAGGAACAGTAACAAGATAGCATACATGTATCAGGCAAGTCATGTCATTTATACAATAGTAGTAATCAGTACCACCTGGTATTTTAATCAATCTCTTCCAGTGTCCCATACCACTGGCAGTTCAACTAGAGCTCGCACTCCAGTCGAACCCATCTGGACATGGCCTACGGGTACCATTATCCAAACGAGAGAGTGACCAAATAACAAGTATTCCCGACATCACTATTGTGTATACTATTTTAGTATGTTAATTGGAAACCCCTGATCGAGGAGCTCTTATCTGGTGGGTGTATCCCGTGCATACCCGGGACAACGACCTTATCAGACCCCTGGCTGCTGAGACCAGGACCAGCCCGCTAGGGCTGTAACATGTAACGGGATCTCAATGAGCTAAAATAATAACGGGAAACGGGAGCTCATGAGTAACAGACGGTAGCCAGCACTACCCCGTCCCCTACAGTGGGACAAACAATGGATCCAGACATCCACCCGACAAGATCTAGTCAACCGTCAAGTCTCCCCCATACCCAATTTCTCTTTATTATCTTTCACTATACAGTATAACAGGAACAAGTACGGGACATGGTACATGTAATACGATAACATGACATGAGCTCTATTGATAGCATGGAACACGATAACGGGAAACGGGAAATAACATACCGCATATCAACAGCTCATGTATCCAGGAACAGGAATAACAATATCAGTAACGGGAAACAATCATATAACATGAATACAGGGATAACATGGAACAATAATACATGCAATACGAATAGGGATCCATATGACAAGAATAGAGAAATCACGCATACATGTGTAACAGTGATATGCCGAGAATCCATGTAACGATGATCACAGTATATGAAATGACGGTGTTCTGTGAAGTGGTGCACATGAGTACGAACTACTGGTGTGACGTGTGAACTACTGGTGTGACGTGTCATAGTATCTGTGCAACAGTGTTACATGTACATGTGATAACAGTGTCCCGTGTGACAGGATATGTAAGTCACGATGAATATGCAGGAGATAACAGTGTCCCGTCTAACAAGTCTCGATGTAACAGATAGACATGAAGATGCAATACCCTGTATGTAAACAATCGTGCCCAGTGTAATATGGCTATCTCATCTTCTCGAGTGTTAAATACTTCTATACTAACGATCACTATCTTATGACGACGGTAGGTACCATCAAAGTTTTAAACTAATGATCTATTTTAATTATCAAGTTTTACTTACGTCAGAAATCTCGTTAACTAACCAATCATCCAGATATGCCTATACATGGTATCATAACTCAGGTAATCTCTATCTCTATGTTGTAATTACAGGGATGTCCATGATTATAACAATGACATTTTTAATAACCAATCATTTTAATGATTTACCGATAATTAAGCAATCATCACTTTTACTAAACATGGTAAAAATATAATTTATAACAGGAAAACACTCACAAACTAGCCATGGGAAGGTAGCTCTCTTTCCCACGATCGCAACGGATCCAGAATGGTCCAAATCGGAGTCCAGATACTCCCGATATCGCCCGAATACTAAAAACCAGCAAAATGGGTTAAATATGTAATAAAAATATCTTAAGTGCAAATACTAAAAAGTACCAGGGGGTTTTATGGAAATTACCTTTAATGGGTTTTAGAGCGGGTTGGGCTCGTAACGGGTCGGGTCCAGATCCACAACCCATACCCAATACTTAAGTTAAATGGGTAACGGGTTATTGGGTTTATGGGTTTAGAAACTTAACCCAATAGTGGGTTAATGGGTTTGGGTTCTAACCCAAACCCACAAATGGAAAAAGAGTAGCAGCAGCAGCAGCAGCAGCTTGCTGCTGCTGGCTCTTGCGCGGGCCAGCCGGCCAGCTCAGTCAAGTCGACTAATAGGACTATTTTGTGTGTGTGATCAAGGCTTTTAACAAATATCTAAAAATATACAAAAATAGTACAAATTACATTTGTTATCATCAAAATAAGTTCCAACATTCTCCCCTTTTTTGATGAGGACAATGTGTGTATGAACAAGCTCCCCCTACAGAGAAACTCTCCCTGCAGAAAATATATAACAAATATCGATAACAAGTGTTCTCCCCCTGCACATGACATACATATGATATATTTTCAAGTGTTAGAAATAACTTATATCATTAAGTATTCTCTTTTCTTATATTGTACCTATAAGATAACACATTTAAAAGATACTCGTCATAACATGATCAAAACATTAACCTTTTGGAATCCAAACCTAATTTGAATTTGGTTTTCCTTTGTTAGTATAAACGTAATCACAAGAATTACATATATGATGTATACATGATGCAATATAAGCATTTTTATCCACAATACTCAAATTTTTAGGAATCCATATGTATTTGTTCTTAATTCTTTTTGAAATAGCGTCAGTATTTCTTTTTACAAAAGAATTATATGGATTATGAGAAACATGTGTAGATTTTTCAAACTTATCTTTTAAAAATTCAATACCATAATGATTATTTGACATCTTTTGATATGACAATAAATCATTTAAAATTTTTTTTCTTGATTAAATTTAGTTACATTTTTCAAAATCTCTTCATACCATAATCATCCCCCCCATCTTCAGTGGGTAGGCCAGATCCGGCATTTAGCCTTCAGATCTGGCAGGATTAGGCCACCTCCTTCTTCTGGTTGGCGTGGAGCGTGACCGCGGCCGAAGGGGGAGGTTTCATGCACGGGCTTGACGGCATGGAAAAGAAGAGGGTGTGGCTGGAACTGAACTTGCCAAAAAGAAGAAGGAGTGGCTGGACCTAAACTTGTCGCTCGCGGAGTTGAAACAGAGCACAGACTCGACCAGGTTGTTGCTGGCCGAGTGCTCGGTCGACTTATGATCAGTCTTAGTCCCGTTCTTGGCCGGGGAATTCTTCATCCAGTTCTCGAGCAACCGCGATATGTTCTCCGTGTTGGATGTGTTGGTGGTCGTGGCCATGGGTGTCATTGTGGATGTTGTCAAAGAGGATGAGGCGGAGTTGTGAGAGGGTTTGTTGATGCAGGAGAAGAAGGCAACAATGATGATGTTGTTGATTCAGGCCGCTGCTTGTGATTCTCTAAGGAGAGTGCATCACATACAGATTGGTAGAGTGCAAAAAGGGGCTCTTTACAGCGAAGCTCTCAGGTCCGGGCAAGGATCGTCTGAGTATGGTAGATCTGACCAAGGGCTGGCTGGATCGAAGTGGTGTTCGGGCGAGGAAGGCTAGATTTGAGATGGGGTGACTAGTTGGAGGTTACCAGATTTTATGACACAGTTGCGGTGGTTGGGATGTCACGATTTCAGTGGTGGAGGATCTGATCACGAGATGATCAGATCAAAACTGCAAATATCGTGTCAGCAGTGGCCGGCTAAGAGATGGTCAGTTCTGAGCTACAGATGCTGCAACTGTGGTGGTGAGGATATGTCACAACTTCAGTGGTTGGGATCCGACCACTGGATGACCGGATCTGAGCTGCAGATGTTGCGACAGCGCTAGCGGGAGATCCGACCAAGGAATGGACGAGTCTGAACTGTAAACGTCATAGCTGCGGTGGAGGGAGAAGCCACGAGTTTGCGAAGGCATTCCAATGGCTTCTAATTTTTTTTTTTTTGAATGATCAAATTGTGTATAAGTGTTCTATGTAAGTTTATACCTTTCTATCTTGAAAATGTTTCTTTAACTTCTTATTAGTGAAACGCCGATAATTCTTATCTCATGGTTTTATCTTAAAAAAAAGTATAAATGATTTCTTTGAAGACTTTCAGTACGGAGAAAGGAGTAAGAAATCACAGTTAATGGAAGTTCGTATTTATTTTGGAGGGAAAATGGAGAGTGGCAAATGGTTCTGACATTTCATCTAAATTCAAAAGACTTTCTCTATAGAAAACTATGAGAAATTTTCTGTATTAGTGTAAGGAAAATTTTGGGGCATAACGACGACTCGCACCTTGATAAAGAAATTCAAAATCATGCGAGTTGAAATAGTCCTTCTGAACTTTCGGTCACAGGTTCATTCAGATCATTTTTCCTGGAAATAAAATTTATAGTGGCTATTTCAGGATCAATTTTGTCAATTGCATCTCAGTGACTCCATCATGGCTTGAAATTATGTTAAATATTTAGAATAATATCAATTAATTATCTACCTGTGAAGAAACATTAATTCTAATTGACATATTAAAATTGAGGGGCGCACACCATTTCTCTCTTAAACTTTTTTGCACAGATGAAAGTGTTTGTAACTGTAATTGTTGGATACTTGCAAAGATTAAGCCAATGATATATGAACACCATTCATCAAAAGAAAAATAAAAATAAAACACAGACAAATGAATGAGACTCTAATAGCTCAACTCTCTGCTCCCTATTCTTATTAGATACACTCCAGCTTTGTTATCTGGCACTGCATTCTCCACCTTCATGGCCATTTTTCCTTTCTGCGCAGGAATTGACTGGAGTAACTTCAAAACAGCTCCTCCTACCATTTTCAGGTGATCAAACCGCAAGCGCGCAGGGGCAGTGAACAGCCTAACCAGTGAGCAGGTTTCCGCCTCGTTCAACTTCTCATCCCAATTCATTACGTCGTCTTCATAGCGTCGATAACTGGCTTTGCCGTAGGCCTCCATCATGTTTCTGATTACAGAAGGCTCAAGTGTCACAACCTCTCCAACCTCAAAAGGTTCGGTCTCTGAGCTGATCTCATTGATCCTCTTGCTATAAGAGAGTGCCTGTACAGATCTTGCAACTAGTGAAAGGAAAAGAAGGGAGATTAGGCTCGTTTTTGCCATTAATCTGCAGATTTGGAAGGCTTTTAGTCTATAAAGCATTATGGTTGATGGGAGTATATATATACATATAGAAGCATTGGAAGAAGACAATGAAAGAGATTCTAACTCTTTCTTGGGGAAGATGATTAAGAGGTTAAAAATAATAGACATACTTTAGTCAGTTCATTGTTGGTGTGTGCTAAGTCAAATTTAGCACTTAATATAATATCAAAACACTTCATTAGTTTAGTTTAATAGGACATTCTTATTATTTCCTTCTGTATATAGCTACTAAACTACCAATTGATGATTTGGAAAATATTTGAAAAATTAATTGACTTAATCATTTGCTTGTAAAATATATGAAAAGTTTGCTGATAAGAAATTATCAAAATTCAAAAGTCAAATAAGATTTATTTGAACAGAAAGTCTAATGTGTGGCGGACAAGAAACATGCAAATCTTCCTATTCACGCTTGAATATTTGGACACCACCAACACCCTCGTACGCTCTCCACACTTAAGCACCGGCCCTTTTCTGTTGGGTTTATTCATGTCCAACCTGCTAAGCAGCCACAACTCGAATCCACTTCAGCCATTTGACCCTCAGGTTAAACAGGCCTAACCCGACAACATTGGAATCCGACCCGCCTGTGCAACTCAATTCGTAGCTACAGTTTAGACCCGGATCCGACCCAATCCGCAACTACAATTGCAGACCCTCTTGCACAACAGACCCGTTTACAGTCAGGTTTGATTTTCAAGCTGTTTCTCAGCCATCCGGAGTTTTAATCGTATTGTTGGTCAGCTGATACAGCAACAGAGAAACACCGAGTTGAAGACTCGGGATCGAAAGCGTAGAAGATCTACCACTAGCAAGCAATCGAGACTAATCACCACACAGTAAAAAACTCCAAGTTTAACGTGGTTCGATAAGAGTGACTGCGTCCACTGGAAAGAGCGAAGAAACTTAATTGAAAACAGAAAAAAATACAAGAGTTAAGAAGATCTCTCTCACACAACTCTCAATAGTGAAAATCTCTCATAAACTTGATTTGCTTTCAAAGGCTACTCTCAAGGGTTAATATAGGCACCTAAGATGGTCCTAGTTCAATTCAAACTTCAACAATCCAATCAGCACTGCCTCAGAGAAAGAAGGAAACCCAAATTAATCCAAACTGGAAACATGACAAAAAAAAAACTGTCAGAACCTGACATTAGTCGACTAAATCCTAATATAAGTCGACTAATAACATGTATTAGTTGACAACTCGAACAAAATTGGAGAACCTAACTCTCTGTTGGCAACCACTAGCTAACTATACTAAAGTATAAGTCGACTAGGCTAAATCATAAGTCGACTAGCATACTTATTAGTCGACTTATAACATGCACAAGTCTTGTATATGTCCATGCTTGATCTTTTAAGCGTGTAACAGCTCCACCTGAACCTGTATTTGTGGGGAGAGAGAGAAAAAATCTTGTTGATAGAGTTTATTAAACTCTGTTGAAGCTTAGCCAAAAATCGATACAATCAATGGTGACAAATACGAGAGCGTATTAGTCATATTAATGGTGGATTGCACGGGAGAAACAAGCTTTAGTCGACAAGGGCAATGACCCAGTCGACTAATGATCCAAATAGAGAGTTGAAAAATCTGTTTCACTACAGATTAGTCGACTAGGACAAATTTCTAGGCGATAATAGGGTTATTAGTTTACTAGGTTATTTTTTAGTCGACTAATATTGCTGCAGCGGCCCAGTTTTCAAATCTGATTCTGAATTCATTTCTGATCCGAATTAGGTGTTTTTGGGTTCCTTTTCTTCATGATTTCTTTGGTTATATAAGGAGGGGCAGTGTCCCCAAAACTTGTAACCTGTAATTGATTGATTCAATGACTCTCTCTTCTTGCCCCGAGAACATAGGTAAATTGCCAAACCTCGTTAAATCTTGTGTTCCATCTTTCTTTTCTTTATTTAATTGTTCGTGTGATTGATTGACTATTCTCTGATGGCCATCTTCTTTGTTGCGTGGGATTCCCAACAGTATTCTTCTCTAATGAATATGAAGTACTCAAAATACTAACAATTTGAGCCGTTTTTGAAGTGTTGGAGTTGTAGACGATAGCCTGACGCAATCCAGCAGACATCAGCAGGACATAAGGTCAAATGTGGTCATCGTCAGGAAAGTTTTGTGACAACAGTCATTTAATTGCATATTCTTAATAATTCATTCTATAGGATTTTATCGGTCAACTGTTATCCGCATATTGGTGAGCTTGTGTGTATCTGCTTCATGTGATTTCTATTTCTTAATATTGATTGTGGTACCTGCATAATGTAATTATTATCTTTAACTTATTCATGTTTGAAATTGATTAGCCCGCACTTGCTTCTTTGTTAATCACGTCCGCCAGCATTCTCAGTTTTAATCTGTCCTATCTAAGATCGAATTTTATTGGTGAAGCATAATTTCGATAGTAACCACATTGACACATTTCACATCAGATCATTTATTGAATCAATGAATCAGATTATCTTATAAGGCGTTTTGTGAAAAAGTATGCAAGAGATACATTGCAAAAGAGAACTAATCTACTAAAAAATAAAACTTGCTTGTATAAATGTGTGTGTAGATCACATATATGAATCAATGAATCAAATTATTTCTATGTGAATGTAGATCACATATATGAATAAGTTGGTAATAATATTTGTGTATGCTTACAGATGACATATATGAATCAATGAATCAGATTATTCTATAAGGCTTTTCCTGAAAAAATATGCAAAAGTTATATTGCAACGGAATAGCATACTAATCTTCTAAAATCGTTAATCTTTTATTGGAGAGAAAAAATAGTTAAAATTTTAAATTATTAGGGCAACACAGAATGGGGCAAAGCCATTGCTTTACAAAGTTTCTTAAGGATCCCTCAAGTATAATAAAATATCAAGAAAGCCCTCCTATCCACTGATTTAATATTTCAAGAACAATAGCTGTCACAAGTTTTTCCTGCCTGCAGATCCAAAATTTCCTCAGAATGTTATAATGATTAAGATTCTAGTCTAAACTCTAATCAGTGTCTTATCTGTGGATTAAGATCTCACTTGACTTTTTCCGTGTGTATGTGATAGTGAAAACAGTTGAATCGGGAGAGAGAAGCACATAAAAAAATATTTGAAAATTGAGGAAAACAGAAGTAGATTTGTAGTTTTGTAGATTTATGTGCAGAAAAAGATTAACTGGCTATTTTGAAGTTGTTTCTTTTCCTTTCTTCAATGACTTACAATTAACTATCGATGAGTCTGGGATTTATGCGCAATATTCCTCAGAAACTTTTCCTGGAAAAAAAAAATATCCTCAGACACTTGAATTGCATATAATAGAAGGAGAAGCAGATTATACGCCCGAGAAACACCATATATGGCATTAAAATGTCATGAAAAAATACAGCTCAAGAGGTCAATCTTGAAATTTTGAAGCAGTGCCATTCCTACAGGCTAAGTACTCGTTCTCGCCAAAAATACAAGTATTCAAATTACAGTTCCCTTCTGGGAGGATCTTGTCGAGAGCTGATGAATGTTTTAGCATTCACAAGAATGTCACAAGCTCGAGTCAATGCCGCCAGCCATAATCAGTTCTTCGGAGAAACTTGCTGCTTGGAGGTGCCTCTTTGTGATGGGGAAGCAGTAAGTTCGAGGATAAATCTGTACTAATTCAGACAATTTTTTTTTTTTTAACTCAAGAGAAAATAGTTCACTTCCCTGCTTCCTAATCTTAGCCTTATTGTGTAGAATTCGGTTTCTCTCTCTGGCACTGCAATACCTTTCTCCACACAAATAGATTTGACCAACTTCGACCCAGCTCTCTCCATCAACGATTTCAGGCCATCCACACGCACGCGCATTGGTGAGGTGAAGAACGTAACCAATGTGCTACTTTCCCCATTGATGATGTTCTCATCACACTTTAGTATCTCGTCACAGTGTTGACTATTGACATCACCGTAGGCCTTCTCAGGCATCTCCCAAGAAATGTTGAGAAGTTGGAGAGAAGCAACAGATACTGCAAGGAAGAGGATGTAGATTAAGTTTCCTGTGGCCATATTTAGTCTTGAAAGGCAATTTCAGTCTACAGAGCAATATGGTTACTGGGGTATGCATATATACATACATGAAGGAGTACTTGAGAAGACATGAAAGAAGATTCAACTGTTTCTTGGGGAAGATAATCGACGACTTTAATTAAACATAACATGTATAGTTTAGTTATTAGTCGGTGTGGTTAAGTATTCAAACACCTTGTTAAATTAGTTAGGAGCATTCGTATTATATAACTAAGCAAATAAAAATTGGATAACTTGATGTTTGCCAGTGGAAGAGGAAAGAAGAACCTTGGCGATAAGAAATGATCAAAATTGAAAAAGTCAAACATGAAAAGAAGAAAAAGAAGTAAAAGAAGAATGCGACGAAGAATGTGTTATGTTTGGTGTCAAAGAAGCTTATGAGTCTTGGTGCGCACACTTAAGATGCAACTTGCTATGCAAGTTTAGTATATATATGAATCACATATTATACAAGTTTGTCTCCCTCCCTGCAAAAAAGTGTTACATGTAACAGATATCTAGTATTGTTGGCTCAAAACACATATATTGTAATGTACAATCAATACAGTTCTAATGAAGACAGTTCTTATTATCGGATGCCCTAACATTCTTCATTTGCCCCGCTATGCACGGTGCACCCTCTAGCGGCCTTCAATGGATGTCAGTGTCACACTGTTAGAAGTACCAATTCCCTGACTGCTCGAAAGGAAATCCCTTTCAAGTGTGCTTCTCATCTGGGAGAATGCAGGTTGTTTTGGAGTTGGGAGAACTGCAGATTCGCTACTGAGCATTGAAACAACGACCGACATGGTAGGCCGATCTGCTGCACTATCTTGCACGCATAGCAGTGCCATGTGTATTGATCTCAAGACTTCATGCAGCGATTGTATTTCTCCCAGTGAGGGATCTATCAGCTCTACTACTTTTCCTTCATTCCACAATTGCCAAGCCTATATGTAACGTTAATTTCCAGTATCAGTTCCTGCACTGCAGAAAATATAGAACAGAGTTACAGAAGCTACTTACATATCCAAGGAGAGATGCAGAGCTATCTGCATGCTGAAATGCAGTGTTCTTCTTGCCACTGATTATCTCTAGAAGTATAACCCCAAAGCTAAAAACATCAGACTTCACAGAGAACAGGCCACTGATAGCATACTCAGGCGACATATAACCACTGAAATTAAGGAAAGAGCCCAAGTTATTATTAGTCTCAGGCTAGTGTGCTATTTCAGAACAAAAATTTTGCTTACAGTGTGCCGACTACCCTGCTTGTATTAGCTTGATTCTCGTTTGCTCCAAATATTCGAGCCATCCCGAAATCAGATATCTTGGGGTTCATTTCGCTATCCAAAAGTATGTTGCTAGCTTTCAGATCCCTATGGATGATTCTCAATCTCGAGTATTTGTGCAGATACAAAAGCCCTTGAGCAATGCCTTCGATGATGTGAAAACGTTTGGCCCATTGTAGTTCTGCTCCTTTGATTGGATCTGTCAAAAATTCTCAGAATTGAGTATCTAGGAACAATTGAGAGTCAAGATATTGAATTGTTAATGGGGGGCGGTTAGAATAATAACAATTTACAAACCGAAAATGTAGCAATCCAAGCTCTTGTTAGGCATGTAGTCATAGAGTAGCATCTTCTCTTCATTCTGAATGCAATAGCCAAGAAGCCTAACAAGATTAGTGTGCTGCAGCTTAGAAATAAGGGCAATCTCATTCTTGAATTCTTCTTGTCCTTGTCCCGAACTCTTTGATAGCCTTTTCACTGCAATGGACTGGCCCTCCAATACCGCCTGAATATGTCATGGACAACTTTAGAACACTTTTGTGCAGTGTAATTTTCCTAAAGAAATTATATGTAAAAGAACTTAGAGTACTCAATTAACTTCAGGAGTGATCTAATAGTGCAATATGCCAAAGTTTATGTGCCATGTGTTAGATCTAAATTTATTCCATACAAGATCTACACATATACTGTAAGCCTCTTTATCATGATCAAAGGGAAGGAGGGTTTTAGGCATACCTGATTCCATCACGAAAAGGATACGATCTCGAGGACGCCGGAGTTGAGGGAAAGGATTCTTCTCTCCAGCCACTAAGTTCTCTTTCTTTATCCTTAGAGGAGATGAGAGGCCTCCAAGAGAGAGATGGTTATTGTTGTTGGTGGAGAGGGAACCATACTCATGGTATATATAGCATCAAGAAACCCTAGTTCAACTCATCATAGATCTAGGCCCTTGATTTATAACACGAGTTTCACACGTGTAGATGAGTCCTACATTCTAATTTAAATACACTCATGGCTAAGTGTAATTGAAAACGTGTCTAGACCCAAACCATTTAGGTTTGATCAATTCTTTATTGGGTCAAACAACATAGGTTAAGTGGGTGGGTGCAAATATCCAATTGACTTGATTAGGCCCAAAATAAATTAGACTTTAAAACAAAAATAAGTCTAACAATCTCCCACTTGGGCCAAGCAAGTCATACTGAATAGATATTATGCATAACTTTATGACGTCAAAACTTTAACCACCGACAAAACACGTTTCAAAACAATCTGGTCCATTAAGTGTCCTGCCACCGAACATGGCGATCGTTACCTTCTGTATAATCGAGGTAGGACCTTCCACATCACAAGTTTCAGAACCCCTAATGACATAGATCAAATGTGAACGTGTGGCATGGAAATGTCCTCTGATCAAATAAGGTACAATTCCAACTAGTTTCCACTTTATGACTCCAACGAGTCTAGCCTTATGACTCCAACGAGTCTCACTTTATGACTCCAACGAGTCTAACTGCTAATTCAACAAACTCAAATGCGTAAAAGTAAACTTTAAGAAA
The DNA here is from genome assembly GCA_038442645.1 of Agave tequilana. Lineage (NCBI taxonomy): Eukaryota > Viridiplantae > Streptophyta > Magnoliopsida > Asparagales > Asparagaceae > Agave > Agave tequilana. The sequence goes on from JAVJIF010002909.1 coordinate 275,273, forward strand.
AGCAGTTATAAATTTATTTATCAGAATCAACAAATATCTATAAAGTGCACTTAGAAATAATGTCTGTTATATAAAATTATTCACTCCCACAAAATCAGGATATCATAATGACTAGTCATCCCCATATGAGCAATATGCTCTAAGAAGACTTTAGGTGAAAGTCCTTTAATGAGTGGATCTGTAATGTTAAGAATAGTGTCATCACTATGAACCGACAAAATATGATTCCGAACTTTATCATTGATGACAAGAAATTTGATGTCGATATATTTCGACTTTACTGAACTCTTGTCACTATTGCAGTAGAGTTTTATAGCTCTTATTGTCACAGTATAGTTGTAATGGCCTCTCGACTAAATCCACCATCTTCCTACAATAAGGAAAATGTAAAATGAAGCGGATTTCCTATTGCCGATACATCCAGCATAATTTGAATTTGTGTATCCAATCAGCTGCAACTGATCAGATTTCATGTAGTCTTCTATGGATATCGCATTACCTTCTTCGTAGTCTTCTAGAGATCAATCCCATGATTGATCAAGTATCTGCCAAGTTTCTCAACGGTATATGCTATGCCTGGATGGGTACAAACTTGAACATACATCAGACTTTCAACCGCCGATGCATATGAAATGTCTTTCATTTTCTCTTTCTGAAGGTCGTTCTTGAGACATTAGAGTAAACTCAACTTATCTCCCTTAGAGCAATTCTTCATGCCACATCTATCTAGCACCTTATCGATATAGGCCTTTTTGTGATAAACCTAATATTCCACGTGTACTGTCACGTTGAATCTGGATGCCTATCACAAAAGAAGTTTTTTCAAGATCTTTCATCTCAAAGTTCTTTGAGAGAAAACTCTTGGTGTCAAGTAAAAGAACCATATCGGTACTTGCTAGTAAAATGTCATCCACATATAGCACAAGAAATATAAGTCTACTCTCTTTAAATTTATGGTAAATGCATTGATCATCTACAATCTTCTTAAAACCAAAATCAGATATTACATGATCAAATTTCAAATACCATTGACGGAATGCTTGATTTAGACCATAAATGGATTTCTTTATTTGCAAACCAAATATTATGAAACTTTTACTTTAAAATTTTCTGGTTGCACCATACAGGTTTCTTCCTCAATGCTACCATTAAGAAAGGCAATTTTAACATCCATTTGGTATAATTCCAGGTCAAAGTGAGCCACCAGCGCCATAATAATCCTAAAAGAATGTTTCATGAAAAACCAGGGAGAAAGTCTCCTTATAGTCAATGTCCTCTCCTTGAGTGAATCCCTTTGTGACAAGATGTACCTTATACCTTTTGACATTACCTTTCGAATCCCGCTTGGTTTTGAATACTCATTTACAACCAATCAGCTTCTTTCCTTCAGGCAACTCTACTAAATCCCAAACATCATTGTCCTTTATGGATTTTAACTCATCTTTCATGGCATTTGACCACTTACTGGAGTGAATGTTGAGTTTGGCCTCATTTAAGGATGTGGGGTCATCCTCTAGCCTTATGTCAAACTCATGCTATTGGAGATAAACTATATAGTCATTTGCAATGACTGATCTCCTCTTCCTAGTTGATCTCCTAGGCACTTGTGGTTGAGAATTTTCAGGTTCTATCTCATTAGCATGATCTACTTCAGGATGAACCGTATATGTATCTTGTAAGGATGCAACTGTATTTTCATCTTGAAGTGGAACAACTACTTTATCATTTGGAATAATTTGTCATGGGTATAACAATATGTTCTTCCTTAAATATGAATCCCACTGTTCTGAATATTCTCAAAAAATTTTAGCAATCCGTCTTTATGTTCTTAGTAGAGGAATAATAAAACTTAAAGCTTTTATACCTCTCAGAATACCTTACGAATAAATAGCTGTCCTTGAGTCCAACTTCTTCTCATATGGTACATTTGGCCGAGCTTCTGCTGGACAACCCCAAACATATAGATGCCTAATTCTGAGAGATTTCCCAGTTCATAACTCATATAGGGTTTTATTTACTGTTTTGCTAGGTACTCTATTAAGGAGGTGACAACCATCTTTAAGGCTTCACTATATAATGACTTTGGTAGAGTAGTGTAAGCTATCATACTCCTAAGCATGTCCTTTAGTGTGTGATTTTATCTCTCAGCAATGCCATGTGACGAGGTGTCCCTGATATAGTGTACTAATCGACAATACCACTCTTTCAGAAATTGACAAATAATTCTGGACATTTACCTGATTCGTCATATCTGTCATAGTACTCACCACCATGATCAGATCTAACGGCTTTAAACATGTCCAATGATTGAGATTTCTCATGGAACAAGTGTAGGTACCTATAACGAGAGTAATTGTCCGTAAAAGTGATGAAATATTCATGACCATTCTAAGAAGCTGTAGGGAATGAACCACAAATGTCTGTATACACCAAATTAAGACACCTGAACTTCGTCTAGTACCAAACTTTCTAATATTTCTTTAATTAATTTTCGCTTAGTGCCTATGCTATTCACATATAGAGATTCAGTATATAAAGTATGAAGTTTCAATTTATATAGCCATCAATCAGAATTCTAGTGCCAACAATTTTAGATTTGAAAAGTAGACTAAGCATTTTATTATCAAGAGTGACAGTAAAACTAGATCTGTCTAACAAATGAAATAGAAATATGATTCCGCCTAAATGGACAGTACATATAAAGTCTCATCCAAATCTAAAACTAAAAAACCAGAATCTAATTTAAGCCTACAAACTCCAATAGCTTTAATTGCAATTTTATTTCCATCACCCATGTATACGTATCGCTCAGCTGGGCTGGGCCTCCTTTGGGTTTGAAAGTTCCGCATTGAATCGCTCATGTGAATTATCTATTCACAATTTATAAAGTGACACTAAAGCTAAATTAATCTCAGAACAAATATAAATATGAGATTTACCCGCTAAATAGCCATTTCTGATACTTTATGCATTCCTACTTGAGGTGGCTTACTTTCTTACAGAAAAAACATGCAATGACCTTAGGCTTCTTCTCCTGCACTTTTGCCACTTAGGATCAGCCACTGTAGTGGTGTTTATGTTCCTCCATTTAGTTTTACTTTCCTTTTCTTATTAGAAGTTTATCCTGGATGCTAAGTGAGCACTGACTTTATCAGGCATAGAACCCCTAATAGTTATAGAAATAGTGTACTTTATGACCATTAGACACATCTTGTAAGATCTCTCCCACTTACCATAATTGACCTTTTCTTTACTGAACTTTTATTAGTGATAGTAGAGATCCATCAATCTTTAAAGTGTACTCTAGGTGCATGAATTCAAGAACGATCATTTACGTGGTCTTACCACTTCTTAAAGTTTGTACCATTCAATTTAAACTACATAAGTGTACAATTTCTCATCTGTTTAACATAAACATTGCATTTAATAAAATTCTACTGTAATAGCCATAAAAAATGAATTTCAGAAAATGCAACCAGTTTAACCGATAGAGCTGCCGGTTAAACTTTCAGAACAAGTTGTATCTCTATATGCCAACACTGTACTGGCCCAATATAGATATCCTAAAGTTTAGGTCCTATGTAAGAGAACAGGCTTCCTTTGGGCCGACTGTCACTTTATAGGATTGGTCCCAAAGTTTAAGTAATCTATATTGGCCATATAATATATGTAATGACCCGGCCATAATGACAACCTTCCTTTGGGCCGATTGCCACACGCATGAGCCACACAAATTTATGCATCTGGATTCTTGTTCCGCCATCGGACTAGTTAATGAGGGTAATGCAATATGGGCCAATAGTGTGACAACCTTCCTTTGGGCCGATTACCACACACCAAGGTTCTCCCACTTGCATTATCCACATCAAGTATCCGAAGCCGTACATAATTCGGCCAAACAATAGCCTTCCTTTGGGCCGGCTATTGTCCGCATGAACTACATACACAATTAAATAAGCTCTTTTATAAATTCTTTAACTTGAACATGTATATATTTTTTATCTGTGTGTTATCAACTGTAGTAAACATCAATATTCTGTTAATCTCACATTAGGGTGGCCCACTTAACCTTGGTTAATTAATTAGATTCCTAATTAAGATTAACTGATATTAAAGATGCCCATATTAAAGTAACATTTATATAAGTTATAATAATCCCATGAGGTATAAAGGAATCATGATGGGTGGTTTTATCTCAGGGGTTATTTTGTAAATGTGAGACCCTCATCTCTCCTCCTGAAAAGAAAATAACCTACGCTCATATTATTGTGTGAGTTATCCATCATATTGGCAAGGTTGTGAAAGGAAAAGGAGATAGAGAGAAGAAGGGTCTGCATTAGGGTTTCTTGCAGGATTAAAGAGAAGGATCATAATCTTCATCCATCTACTTTCTTCAGTTCATCAATGGCTTCAGGTATGGTGATTTTAGTATTGTTTAATTATGAATGCATTCAATTCCTTGAGATGTTTTGATTCTAGATCCATGCTTATTTTAATCCGCATTATAGTTCAGTTTAATTTCTTACATTTGGTATCAGAGCCTGAGTTTTAGAATCAATACATCTTGGATTATGGATTATGGGAAATTAGGGTTTTTGATTAACAATTCATAAAAAAAAAAAATCAATTTTTTGATCTTTTAATTATAGAATTTGTAGAGGATTTAATAACCCTAATCTGCTGTTCATATTCCTCTAATTGTGCAATTAATTGGGATCAAAAATTCAGGAATTAGAAACCTTAATTTTTCCTAATTTTGGATTCAGTCGATAATCTGGAACTGCCTTTGATAACTGTTTCGTCGACTATTAGTCGACTAGCCCGATTTTATAGTCGACTAAGTCTTTTTCCGAAAGTTGAGAACTCTCTGTTTTACTACAGGAGTCGACTTGGATTTTTGTGTAGTCGACTAATAAAATGTATAGTCGACTAACTCCTTTCCCAAGTCTAATAATTTAACCGAGAGTTGCCTTTCAACAGGAGTCGACTAATAAAATGTGTAGTCGACTAATAAAATTTATAGTCGACTAATAATATTGGTATAGTCGACTAACCTTTCTCTGCCTTAGTCGACTAGACCTAAATGTATAGTCGACTTGTCTTGACCCAAGTCGACTAATCTTTCTTTGTAGTCGACTTGACTTGGCCTTAGTCGACTAGGCTTACCTGGACCAGTCGACTAATGGTTGTTTAATTCAATCATGAAAGTATGTTACACATTTAAGTTATTGTGTTAATATTGATTGATGTTGGTCAAGTAATAGAATTGGAGTATTATGGAATTACTCAAATAAAAGGTTAGAGAATATTATTGGTTAGTTTTGTATTCATACGGTTTATTGATTTAGTAGTTGCCAAAGTGACCTATGTTAGTAAACCTTATGAATATACAACTACATAAAAGACTTGTCAATAAGGGTGACATTAAAGATAATAATATTCTCGATGGCGGTTATAATTAGGAGATTGGGACTGGCCCAAAGGAAAGTCTCTTTCAAATAATTATGAACCGGGGTAGGGTAGTGTAATTTATGTAACTTAATGGTGTAGAATTGGATACCCAAAGGTAACATGACTTACTATCTAAGTGACATAAATTATATTAGACCTACATAGGTGATAAAAGGTCTCACCTAAAGAGTGAACACTAGATATGCTTAGGTTTCGCCCAAAGGAGGAATCAAAGTGATATCAATAGTTCATCTTCATAAATTAAAGATTTTGTATTGATTCGAGGCCTTAATGTGAGCTTGTCCTATTTTGTTTCAGTGAACGTTCTCACTTCCCTTCACACTCATGCAACTAGCATTCCAGCCCTGGATGGTATAAACTTCTCTGAGTGGTTTGAGCATGTCCAATTCACACTGGGTGTACTGGACCTTGAAATGGCTCTTTTGGTAGAGAAACCTGATGAAGTGACTGCTGAAAGCACTGCAGACCAGGTTAGCCATGCCAAAGTTTGGGAAAGGTCGAATAGACTCAGTCTCATGTTCATCAAGATGACCATTGCCAATAATATCAAAACTTCACTCCCACATACTACTAGTGCATCTGAACTTTTAACTGCTGTTAAAGACCGATTTAAGTCTGCAGATAAGTCATTAGCTGGCACCCTTATGGCTGAACTGACTACCATGAAATATGATGATAATAGAGGAGTTCAACAACACATTCTAAATATGACTGATAAGGCTGTGAAGTTAGGATCACTGGGAATGAAAGTAGATGAATCCTTCTTAGTACAGTTCATCCTCAACTCACTTCCTCCTCAGTTCGGGCCATTCAAGATCCACTATAATACTCATAAGGATAAGTAGAATCTGAATGAGCTGACTGGTATGTGTGTACAAGAGGAAGTGAGACTGAGGCAAGAAGGGCATCACTCAGTGTTGGCAGTATCTCAAGGAGCTATCCATAAGAAAGGTAAATATGGAAGAGGTAAGAGGTTTCCATCAAAGAAAGGGAATGACCATGGGGAAAGTAGCCAAGGTCATGGAAAGTCTTTCACTGTCAAATGCTACTTCTGTGGCAGAAAAGGACATGTGAAGAAGGACTGCAACAAGAGGAAGGCTTGGTTCGAAAAGAAAGGTATAAATCTTTCTTTTGTATGTTATGAATCAAATCTTGCTGAAGTTCCTTCTAATACTTGGTGGATTGACTCTGGAGCCACAACTCACATAACTAATTCAATGCAGGGATTCCTTACACCAGAAAACCGAAGGAAAGTGAGAGATTCGTCTTTATGGGGAACCGTCTCAAAGTAGAGGTCGAGAATGTTGGAACTTATCGACTAATCTTAGAGACGGGTCATCAGATGGATCTTGAGGATACTTTTTATGTACCTTCGATTTCTAGGAACTTAATGTCATTATCCAAATTAGATGTTTTTGGATATTCTGTTTTATTCAGTTGTGGAAAACTCAGTTTAATGTATAATTCAATGTCGGTTGGACACGGAATTTTATGTGATGGTTTATATAAAATTTCATTGAATGATGAGTTTGCACAATCTCTTTTATCTCTGCATTCGAATGTTGGTATTAAACGTGGCTTAATAAATGAAAAATCTTCTATCTTGTGGCATAGACGACTGGGGCATATCTCCAGGGATAGAATTATAAGATTAGTGAAGAATGGGATTTTGGATAACCTAGACTTCACTGATTTTGATGTGTGTGTGGATTGCATAAAAGGAAAGCAAACCAAACACACCAAGAAAGGTGCCACAAGAAGTAAAGAGCTTCTTGAAATAATTCATACAGATATTTGCGGACCACTCTCCATTCCATGTTTTACGGGAGAGAGATACTTCATTACCTTTATAGATGATCTGTCACGTTATGGTTATGTATATCTAATTCATGAAAAGTCTCAGGCTGTTGACATCCTTGAGGTGTTCATTACAGAAGTCGAGAGACAATTAGATAGAAAAGTTAAAATCATAAGATCAGATCGAGGTGGTGAATTTTATGGTAGATATGATGAGTCAGGACAACATCCTGGCCCATTTGCTAAATTTCTAGAAAAATATGGTATTTGTGCTCAATACACAATGCCAGGTACGCCTCAGCAGAATGGTGTTGCTGAAAGGCGAAACCGAACACTTATGGATATGGTTAGGAGCATGATGAACTTCTCTAATGTACCTAATTCATTGTGGAATGAAGCCTTAAAGAGTGCTATGTATATCTTAAACAGGGTTCCTGTAAAACACCTAGAGGGGGGGTGAATAGGTGTAAGTGCTAATCTAAGAAACTAAATGCAAACCAAGTGCGCTAAATGCGGAAGCTAATGCAAATCTTGCAACACACTTAATACAATCCAACAAGTGTAGCCGAATTCCCCTTGTGAGGCTCTGGACTAACTCCTCTTGATTCCCCTAGATATGGGTTGAGGCGCTATGTGAAGCTCTCGTTGGATGAGTATAAGTGATGCACACACACAAGCAAGCCAAGCATATAATAGATATGACAACAAGAGATGCAAGGCACAACACAAGCAATATATGATATGGCAATATGAATTATGCTCAACACAAGAAAATATGATATGGTATGAAGTATGATGCTTTGCACAAAGTAAATGAGAGAGAGTTAGAGAGACAATGGGAGCAATCGCAAACAACGAGATTTGTTTCGAGGTTCGAGCACCTTGCTCTACATCCCCGCCTACACCACCGTGTAGGATTTCCACTATCTCAACTCCCACCGAGGGAACCTCTACCGAAGAGGATTTCTTACAACTCTAGGAGTACCAAACTCCTCTCTCAACAATAACCTCCTCACAACCGAGGGGTTAGGCCCGTAGCCAATACAACAACCAATCCACACACCTCTACCGAAGAGGCTCACAACCAAACACTATCACCTCTACCTAAGAGGGATCCACAATACAATCACCCGATGACCTCTACCGAAGAGGGATTCACAAATATAAGGGTGTTTACAACTATGAGGTTTACAACAAACAACCTCAAACACTTCTCTTTCTTTTTCTCTTATCTTTTTCCACAAAAACAAGATCCTAATAGTTTAGGATAGAAGATAGCTCAAGTGTGGAAACAAGTGTTTTTGGAAACAAGCAACAAAGAAAAATCTTTGGGAAAATACTTGCAATATGATAGAATTGAAGATCTAAGCAAAAATCCCAAAAACCTATTTTTCTTTGATTTTCCAAAAACCCAAAACAAATAAAGATGAGAAGTTTTTGCACTTAAAACTCTTTTGAAAACTCTTTTAAACACCTCAGAAAACTGGAAATTTTTCTCTTAAAAAACTTGGCCAAAATCCCCAAAGAGATGGGGTTTATATAGCCCCTATACAAAACTAGCCGTTAGGCTGAGCTGGCAGCTCTGACAGGCATCGGTCGACCGGCCCGGTCGACCGCCAACGGTCAAAAATGTGACCGTTGGGCAATAGCGGTCGACCGGCCCGGTCGACCGAAACATCCTGAGAGCAGAACTCCCATCTCGGTCGACCGGCCCGGTCGACCGTCCCAGAGACTCCAAAACGTGCACAGACTTGTGCACGTCGGTCGACCGTCCCGGTCGACCGGCCTATGGTGCGGTCGACCGGTCCGGTCGACCGACTTGGCCTGTCAGCCAGTCCTCAGTTCTGCACAGATACGGGATTTGAAAATAGGTCTTTTCACTCAATAAAAATCCCATAAATTCACAGTAAATCTAAAAAATAGTTTTAATCACAATAAAAACTGTTTTTCTAAAAATATATTTTTCTAAAACTTGTTTTATCATTTTACTTTGATAACCAAACTTGTGATAAAAATTTCAAGACATATATCAATCATATCAATTCATTTTTGTGTCTTGCCAATTTTATCAAAAACAAAACTTGTATTTTATCAAACTAGAATTTTTCAAAACATGAATAGGATAGTCAAAATAAGTTTGTTTAAAAAAATTAAGCATGCATGTATAGAATGAAGCAACTATACATATATCAATTTAAACTTGTTTTGATAAACTATTCATGAAAACCAAAACTCAATCATAAAACGTGTGTGATTTGTGCACTTGAGCATATCAACTAAACTAAGCTTTACAAATATGGATCTAAAACACAAACTCTAAACTAGATACCTAAGTCTTCTTGACGATCTTCATCTTCAAGTAGACTTGCTCCAAAACTCCGTGATTCTCCAAGTGCAAAGGTATGATCTTTAAGCTTTGGCACCGGAATCATCATGAATAGCTTCTAATCATCTTGTTGAAGCTAATCACCAACCTAATATCCTGTTAATGATCTGAAACTAGAAACACAAGAATATTAGTAAATATAACTACATGAGTGTTGATCATCATCAAAACTAGAGTGGAAGGCCATTGGGCCAACAGTTCCTACTAAGGCAGTCCCTACAACTCCCTTCGAGTTGTGGACTGGTAGGAAACCTAGTTTAAGACATTTACATGTTTGGGGTTGTCCAGCAGAGGCTAGAATATATAATTCACAAGAAAAGAAATTAGACTCAAGGACAATATCTGGGTATTTCATTGGTTATCCAGATAAGTCTAAGGGGTACAAATTTTATTGCCCTAACCATAGTACAAGAATTGTTGAAACTGGTAATGCCAGATTCCTTGAGAATGGTGAATTTAGTGGGAGTGATGAACCAAGAAAGGTAGATCTTGAAGTGATAAGGGTGAATATCCCAATACCCCTTCCTTCAAGAGATATTGTTGTCCCTCAGCTTGATCATCAAGCTGAGATAACAGAACAACATATTGATATTGGTTCACCACTTCATGAGGATATCGCCATTGAAAATATTGTAGAACCACCACAACCGGCAGCTTTGAGAAGATCTCAAAGGGAAAGAAGATCTGCCATTTCAGATGATTATGTGGTATATCTACAGGAATCTGATTTTGATATTGGGATTAATAAAGATCCAGTTTCATTTTCACAAGCCATAGAATGCAATGATTCTAGTAAATGGGTTGATGTTATGAATGAAGAGTTGAAATCTATGGACCAAAATAAAGTCTGGGATCTCGTCGAATTGCCTAATAACTGTAAGAAAGTCGGGTGTAAATGGGTCTTTAAGACCAAGCGCGACTCCAAAGGCAATATCGAACGATATAAGGCCAGACTTGTGGCTAAAGGTTTCACTCAGAAAGAAGGCATTGATTATAGAGAAACCTTCTCTCCAGTATCAAAGAAGGACTCTTTTAGAATCATTATGGCCCTTGTAGCTCATTATGATTTAGAGTTACATCAAATGGATGTGAAAACAGCTTTTCTAAATGGAGATTTGGATGAGGAAATTTACATGGAGCAACCTGAAGGGTTCGCAAAGAAAGGAAAAGAACACTTAGCTTGCAAATTAAAGAAATCCATATACGGACTTAAACAAGCTTCCAGGCAATGGTATATAAAGTTTAATGATACCATTACCTCTTTTGGATTTACAGAAAACACTGTTGATCAGTGTATATATCTAAAGATCAGTGGGAGCAAGTTTATATTTTTGGTTCTGTATGTGGATGATATCTTGTTAGCCAGTAGTGATATTGGTTTACTGTATGAAACTAAAAGCTATCTTACCAAGAACTTTCAGATGGTTGATATGGGTGAGGCAGCTTATGTCATTGGCATAGAGATCTTCAGGGATAGATCTCGAGGATTGCTAGGACTGTCTCAGAAAGGTTATATCAATCGAGTCTTGGAAAGATTTCATATGGAATTGTATTCAGCCAGTTGTGCACCCCTTATGAAGGGTGACAAATTAAGTGGGAGCCAGTGTCCTAGAAATGACTTAGAAAAGGGTCAAATGCAGAAAGTTCCGTATGCGTCAGCTGTTGGGAGCTTGATGTATGCACATACTTGTACCAGGCCAGATATCAGTTTTGCTGTTGGGATGTTAGGAAGATACCAGAGCAATCCAGGAATGGAGCACTGGAAATTGGCAAAGAAAGTAATACGGTATCTTCAGAGAACGAAGGACCATATGCTCACATATAGGAGATCAGATCAGTTGGAAGTGATCGGCTATTCGGACTCAGATTTTGCTGGTTGCCCAGATAGCAGGAAGTCTACCTCAGGCTTTATTTTCTTGCTAGCAGGTGGGGCAATCTCGTGGAAGAGTGTAAAGCAGTCTATCACTGCTTCATCCACGATGGAGGCTGAGTTCATAGCATGTTTTGAGGCCACGAATCATGCATTATGGTTAAGGAATTTTATCTCAGCACTTGGTGTAGTTGACTCTATTGCCAGGCCGCTGAAGATATTTTGTGATAATACAGCAGCCGTTTTCTTCTCTAAGAATGGTAAGTACTCTAATGGTTCCAGACACATGGAACTTAAGTACTTGGTGGTTAGAGAAAGAGTTCAGAAACAGAAGGTGTCAATTGAAAGTATAAGTACCACTTTAATGGTTGCTGATCCAATGACCAAGGGATTGCCTCCAAAGACATTCAAGGAACATGTTGTTAGGATGGGTCTTTTGAGCAATCTATAAATGTATATTTTGGTACTTGTATAATTGACAATATTGCGCAATAAAAGTTTGTTTTTGTATTTCCTGTTATCCAATTATGTGTGCACATATTATGTATGGATGTTTGTTAAACAGGAAATGTCTTAACAAGACAATTACAGGGGTCATTTTGGTTATGGACTCAATTAGTAAGGGTTATCAATGTTGTGGTACATAGAAGGGAGTATGACATAGATGTATAACCGCTATGACTCGCATTGGTGGTTCAAGCTAATTGCAGTATTACAGTATTTCATAATTTGGGCTTATCAGTTGTTGTTTTTAAAATTCGTGATCACGTGTCAAAGTTTTTCAGTATGGAATCCAATGGAGTCAAAAATGTTTTGAAAATGAGTCTTTTCTTTTATTTGTTTTCTAAAGTTTTAACCTAATCGGTTAGTGGTCCAAGTGGGAGAATGTTAATCTCACATTAGGGTGGCCCACTTAACCTTGGTTAATTAATTAGATTCCTAATTAAGGTTAACTGATATTAAAGATGCCCATATTAAAGTAACATTTATATAAGTTATAATAATCCCATGAGGTATAAAGGAATCATGATGGGTAGTTTTATCTCAGGGGTTATTTTGTAAATGTGAGACCCTCATCTCTCCTCCTGAAAAGAAAATAACCTACGCTCATATTATTGTGTGAGTTATCCATCATATTGGCAAGGTTGTGAAAGGAAAAGGAGATAGAGAGAAGAAGGGTCTGCATTAGGGTTTCTTGCAGGATTAAAGAGAAGGATCATAGTCTTCATCCATCTACTTTCTTCAGTTCATCAATGGCTTCAGGTATGGTGATTTTAGTATTGTTTAATTATGAATGCATTCAATTCCTTGAGATGTTTTGATTCTAGATCCATGCTTATTTTAATCCGTATTATAGTTCAGTTTAATTTCTTACATATTCATCATGTTAGACAATATAAACAATAATATAAATATTAATGAAGCGGAAGCATGTAAGGGTACACATAACCATGATAAATAAACACTTCAATGCCTTATTTATGTTAACTAACTACTGTTTTGTCATGTATAGTTCCTGTAATATTGTAGTGCTCGTCAAGAGCTTCGAAACGGCTGTTTACATGCCCAAAACAGAGGTCGGATGAGCCCGTAACGGCTAATTGAAGTTTCTATTGATAAAACGGGTCTGCAGTGCTTATCGGCTCTGAATCAGACCGACCCACAATAGTTAAGTTATTGGTTTCCTTCTTATTGGGCCGGGTTTAAACAAACTAGATAAAACCCAATAAACACTAATGTGAGACAAACTAAGAATAGATTAAATGAGTTTCCTTATTAGATTTAAATTTTGTATCTATATCAAAAAATCCAATCGTAATCAATCTCACCCAAATTAAGGAAACCTTAACCAGAGAGGAAAAAAAAAACTTTCATGTTGCCACTGTGCGCCGCCGGCCCATGGTGGCCGGCGGCTGCCCCTGCATGCAGGCGCCTGCAAGGCCCCTGCATGCAGGCGCATGAAGGGGGTTCATCTCTTTTTTTTTTTTTTTTTAACTCTTTATGATGCATTCAACGCATGCATCAAATATCCCCACCTTTTTTTTTTAATAAAAATCTTGCGCTGCATGCAAATTGCTTGCATGCAGCCGACCAAGCAGCATGTATCATTTTTTTTATTTTTTATTTTTAATTTCTGTTTTAATTTTAAAAAAACAGAATTAAAAATATATATATACATATATATAACACACATATTTAATCTAGAAAATATATATACATGAATTCATTTTAATTCAATTATATGAGACACAAAAATAATCTTTATTGAATTAAAGAAAGAGAGACATACTTTTCATAGATCGAGATCAAAAGATTTTTACTTTAAATCCCGATGATCCGATAAAGAGGAGGCTCTGATACCAATTGTTAGATCTAAATTTATTTCATACAAGATCTACACCTATACTGTAAGCCTCTTTATCATGATCAAAGGGAATGAGGGTTTTAGGCATAACTGATTCCATTACGAAAAGGATGCGATCTCGAGGACGCCGGAGTTGAGGGAGAGGATTCTTCTCTCCAGCCACCAAGTTCTCTTTCTTTATCCTTAGAGGAGATGAGAGGCCTCTAAGAGAGATGGTTATTGTTGTTGGTGGAGAGGGAACCCTACTCATCGTATATATAGCATTAAGAAACCCTAGTTCAACTCATCATAGATCTAGGCTCTTAATTTATAACACGAGTTCCACACGTGTAGATGAGTCCCACATTCTAATTTAAATACACTCATGGCTAAGTGTAATTGAAAACGTGTCTAGACCCAAAACATTTAGGTTTGATCAATTCTTTATTGGGTCAAACAACATAGGTTAAGTGGGCGGGCGCAAATATCTAATTGACTTGATTAGGCCCAAAATAAATTAGACTTTAAAACAAAAATAAGTCTAACACCATGATCTGTAGAGACCGAGCATCACCTTATAAACAGGCCCAAATCCACCCTCCCCGAGCTTATTAGAAGAAGAGAAGTTATCTGTAGCTGTTGCGATGGTAGCAAAACTAAAAAGAGAACAATCAGAGCCTTCCTCTCCTCCTTCACGTTCGACTGCAAAAATGGAGAAAATAATTGAAAATTGCAGAATTAGTATTATTACCTGTTTCAAGTTCTAAGGGGAAAATCTAAGATTTACCTGGGTTCTTTCTCCTCCTAAAATTACACATATAGGCGCTCAACAAAATAATTATCACTGCAGTCGCCACTGGAATCAATATCAAAAGAAGCCTCTTCTTTACATGATCTGAATAACATATAACTGTTTAGTTCCATCATGAACAATCAAAGAAAACAGTTCAAACACATAAGAAATTGCAAGCTAAGATTGCTCTGACCTGAAGCTTGATTTAGCTCTGAAGCAACAAGACGAACATAGAGGTCCTGCACAGCGCCAGAACTCTGCTGAAGACCCATCAGGTCCTCAGACCACAACAAACAGCCGGTGCCATTTCCATTAGCCGAAGCATAGGCCGTGCAAGAACAATTACTCGAGCATTTGGCCTCGCAGTCTTGAAGGTCTGCACTAGAATTTCCTGTCCTCAAGTAGAAGACAGGAAGCTTCACATTTCTCAACGTCAAAAATCCGTCCCCATCCCCGCACTTGAGCGGCAATTCTCTCTTGCAACCACCTGCCCAGTTGCCTGTTTCCCACTGCTTTTGTTCACTAGGCTCAAATCCGGGCAAACAGCTACAAGGTGGAGAAGTATTTTGGTTGCAGAGGCCATTAAGTCCGCAATAGCCAGGAACCTCGCATGAAACCATCGCTGGCTGTGCGAAAAACACCACCCATTTATCCTCCAACCATGTTATTCGTTTCAGTTGACCTGTAAAATCCACCATATCCCTCGAAATGATCGAACTATCCTTTAAATGATAGGAAAAGTATCCCCCGCTCCAGTTCGATACATAGCCCAGATAGTGGAAGTAGGGATCTGCTGTCTGCGAGATGAACCTAAACTTTTGCCCATTAAAATCCCCACTAGTCCAGTACACCTTCCCGCTTCGCCATATAAAGAACTGCCTTGTGCCATTAGGATCCATTCCTAGCGAAAATTCACCTGGGCTGGGGTCTTTTGGGCTCGTCCACGAAGTGAGTACACGGTTCTGCTTACCATTCGACCCAAGCTTCATACTGGGTAAGAACGTGTCTGTAGGATAGTCGAAGCTCTGCCACAAGATCTGCCCATTTCCGCTACTAGCAGTCCCATATTCTCTGAGGACAAGGTTGCCAGAGTCTAATAACGCAACGCTTGTCAGGTTCGTGGTTCCAGTATTGTTTGCCATGACAGTTAAGGATCCGACCCCATTCTTGATGACAAGATTCCCCTGTGAGTCGAAGGTGATGATTCCAGAAAAATCTGGTATGGGCCTCTCCCTGTTGGCTACCCATACTACAGTTTGGCCCGGGAGGTTGTGATACCAAATCCCAACGTACCGGTTGCTTGACACATCAGGGCTGAAGAATCCGAGCTCATAGGTCTTGTTGGGAGAGATTAGAGATTGCCCATCGGCGATTGTTTGTTTGGGTAAGAGGATGGATCTTGCATTCGATAAGTTTGCCGTAAATTTTGACAAGTACACTGTGGCTAGCAGTAGGAAGAGAATGCGGCAGTCATGGCTGTGGCTTCTGTTGTAGGCCATTGGTGATGCTGCAGAGACTAGTGATTCTATTCAATATTTGGAGGACAGCAGAGACTCTTGGCTACTATCGGTTAAGACTTTGTTGATATGTCTTTAATGAATAAATTAAATCATAATCTTAGACCTTTTCTCAAAATCAAATAGCCACCCTATGAAGACAGACTTTTTGTTTATGGGGCTGTTTGGATTCAAGGAATTGGGTGGAAGTGAGGAAGTGGGAAGTATTTTTTCCCATTTCTGCTGTTCATCCAAACACCAGAAAAAGAAAATGGAAAAAGGTCTTTTCCTTTTCTCTTTTCTCTTTTACACAATCTTTTCCTCACTTTCAGAGTGCTACAGTTAATTTTGTGGTCATGTAAATCTCATTTGTAATAAGTTGTAACACAAAACAGTTAATTTTTTGCTCATATAAATCTCACTTGCATTCTAATTACAGTCCAATTTTTATTTTTCTTAATTAATTTTTATTTTAATATTATTTTGCGGTCAACTTTGCGGTCAACTTTTCCACTTTCACTTCCACATTATCATCCAAACACCGGAAAAGTCATAACATTTTTCAAACCACACTTCCCAACAACATCCAAACACCGAAAAACTTACTAATCAATTCCCAAGTTCCAAAGGGAACTATTACCACTTCCTCACTTCTTCATTTCCTCACTTCCACCCTTAACCAAACAGGCCCTATGAGAAAGGGATTGAAAACAACAGTGGCACAAATTGACTGCTATGTATCTTTAATAAAGTCAATTGAGGTGGAGAAAATCTCCACGTTAAACAAGTTGATTATGTGGCTTTTATTCTGTTAATTTATTCCATTTGAGTATTTGGCTCGCTAAATACTAGCGCGAAGGGCTGTAAAAGAAGGGGAGGAAATTGAGCAATACTTTCTTGAGATAAATCACTGTGAAAAGGAAATGTGTGATTTTAATATGTGAACGCTATCATCTCAAATTTAAAAACGGGCAACACTATTTTGAAAATTCACATTACTGGATGTGATCTAATATTCACTAACTATTTAAAAATTAAAATTCAAAAAATTTCAAAGATGTCTTGCTCATACATTTACTGACGGAAAAAATAATCTCAAAATGTTGATTTGTCAATATGTAGAGCAGTAGGACACCCACCACAAAAATTACCACGTCCCACGCGGTTCCAAGACTTCTGGAACAGTAAGCTTGGAAGTCTTGGGAGGAGATTTCAAATTTTTGAACATTTGACTTCCAAATGTTGACACGGGAGCAGTTTAATTTGGTTAGGGAAGGAAATGATGAAGTACGGAAGTAGTAATAGTTTCCTTTGAAACTTGAGAATTGATTAGCAAGTTTTTCGGTGTTTGGATGTTGTTGAGAAGTGTGATTTGAAAAATGTTATTTCTTTTTGGGTGTTTGGAAGGTAATGTGGAAGTGAAAAAGTTGATCACAAAGTTGACCACAAAAATAATATTAAAATAAAAATTAATTAAGAAATATAAAAATTGGACTATAATTATAATACAAGTGAGATTTACATGATCACAAATTAACTGTTTTGAGATATAACTTATTACAAATGAGATTTACATGATCACAAAATTAACTGTAGCACACTGAAAGTGAGGAAATAATTGTGTAAAAGAAAAAAGAGAAGAAAAAGGGGTTTTCTCATTTTTCTTTTCTGGTGTTTGGATAGATAGGCAAGTGAGAAATAACACTTTCTCATTTTCTTACTGCCGCCCACTTCCTTGAATCCAAACAGCCTCTAAAACAAAGTCATGTCACCTATTCACCTTTTGACTTTCAGCCACACTATTACTTGGGTTGGATTTCTCTAAATCCTAATGGCATTGTCCCAAAATAGCGTTGTAAATTGATTTGAAATCTTAGTCCTGATTGTTTGTTAGGATGAGGGACGAAGAGAGAGATGGCCAACGGGGGCTGACACTTGGCCATCTCTTCCTCTCTCTTCGTTTGGCTAAGAGAAGAGCCCCCTCTTCCGGAAAACCTCCTCCCCTCCGATTTTGAGTGAAAGACGATAGACCTCACTGATCGAGGAGCTTGTGAGAGACGACAGAGGGAGGCTTTTGAGTTTTTTTCTCCCTTCTTCCTTCATCCCATGTTCTCCTGATTGTTTGCCAACGGCGGAAGAGGGAAAGAAACTCTTCCCCTCTTCATTTGCCTTGGTCAGCCCCTCTTCCTCTCTTCCTCTCTTTCCATTTACCAACTAGTCCCTTAGAAGCAATGATCTCCTAATTCTAATTTTCCAAATTGCACCTTCATTGATGGAGCTTACGTTAAAATTATAGCTCCACTATACTAAAGTTTAATCTTCAATATTAAATAGAGAAAATGAGAGAACATAGAGAGCATAAAAAAGAGAGACAGAGGAGAGACCCACCAGCAACCATCATCGCAGCTGCAAAAGAAGGGACAAGGACACGAAGGGGGGCAGTGACCCCGACATGCGACGCCTAAGGCACCACCAGAGGGCTTGGCAGGAGGTCGGTGCAGCAGTGGTGCAAACTGAGGGTTGGGGGATGTCTAAATATAGATCATCTCCGCCGCCATCACCATTAAGGCCAACTAAGGGGGTGGGTCGAAAGTATTTAAAGCAGTGCTCTCCCGTTAAAGACCACCTAGGTACCTTTAAGGGGTGGCGGCTGATGTAAGGAAAGGCAAGGGCTTTCCTACCACAGGGGCTCTCCTGAAAACAGCCTATGATGGCTGACAGTGACAGGTTAAGGGTCGAGGTATAAGACTTTTATGGAGGAGGAGCTCATTGAGATTTTGCTAGGGCTACAGAAGAGGGATCCCTCCTTCAACCCAACATTAAAAAAGATAAACTCCTATACAATTTGTCAACTGGTCAGAAAGATGTCCAACTTGTCGATATCTACAAAAGACAAGTCGCAGACAAGCTGATAACCAACTCAACACATCCCGAGGGACAAAGCAGAAGCTCAGATCCCATTGATCCAGTGAAGTAGACAGCATGCCAAATACTGCTTTTTGAGGTTAAGTCAGCTCAATACTCCGCCTCACGTGAGCCCAAGGTGCTAGCCTCACTCCAGAGGCTAAATTATCTAGTTTCGCCTTGAAGCCCTTCAAAACTCAGTAACGAGCCAAGTGCTAGCTTTGTCTGAAGTTCAACATAGCCGCACAAGGCTATTTTTCTAGCTTCGACGCCGTGACAGCTCTGATTAAGAGCTTTTAGCCCTGTGTGTGGAGCTAAACCAAGCCCCACTAGAGGCTATATCCAGCCCTGCGCGAGGCTTTCTACGCCTCTACGAGAGAGCTGGCCAGGTCAAACTTTTGACCTAATATTTAGTGGGCTAACCCCACTACGTTAGTGGGGTTAATGCCACTTTAAGTGGGTGGTTACACCCCCCTACTTCGCCCCTTGTTCAATGGAACGGTTGGGTCAATAGGCCATTTTTAGGCTCGCGCGAGCATGTCTAGCCTCGCATGCGGCTCACATTTAACCTAGCGCGAGCGTTATAACCTCTCGCGAAGCTCAAAACAGCCTTCGGCGCGAGGCTAGCTGACTGGTGTGCTGTCCTCTTTATTTCTATTAGCTTATATTGCTATCTGTCTCTCTTTATACTTGTCATCTCTTACATTAGACGCCCACTGCTTCAACAGACTTTTCGTTCATATATTTTTTAAATTTTATTTTTGTGGGAAGACAGACTTTTTGCTTATGAGAAAGGGATTGAAAACAACAGTGGTGCAAATTGACTGCTATGTATCTTTAATAAAGTCAATTGAGGTGGGGAAAATCTCCACGTTAAACAAGTTGATTATGCAGCTTTTATTTTGTTAATCTATTCCATTTGAGTATTTGGCTCGCTGAACACTAGCACGAAAGGCTGTAAAAGAAGGGGTGAAATTGAGCAATACTTTGCTGAGATAAATCACTGTGAAAAGGAAATGAGTGATTTTAATATGTGAACGCTATCATCTCAAATTTAAAAACGTGCAACACTATTTGAAAATTCATATTATTGGATGTGATCTAATATTCACTAACTATTTAAAAATTAAAATTCAAGAAATTTCAAAGATGTCTTGCTCATACATTTATTGACGGAAAAAATAATCTCGAAATGTTGATTTGTCAATATGTAGAGCAGTAGGACACCCACCACAAAAATCACCACGTCCCACGCGGTTCCAAAACTTCTGGAACAGTAAGCTTGGAAGTCTTGGGAGGAGATTTCAAATTTTTGAACATTTGACTTCCAAATGTTGACATTGGAGCAGTTTAGTTTGGTTAGGGAAGGAAATGAGGAAGTACGGAAGTAGTAATAGTTTCCTTTGAAACTTGAGAATTGATTAGCAAGTTTTTCAGTGTTTGGATGTTATTGGGAAGTATGGTTTGAAAAATATTATTTCTTTTTGGGTGTTTGGAAGGTAATGTGGAAGTGGAAGTGGAAAAGTTGATCACAAAGTTGACCACAAAAATAATATTAAAATAAAAATTAATTAAGAAAAATAAAAATTGGACTGTAATTAGAATACATGTGAGATTCACATGATCACAAATTAACTGTTTTGAGATATAACTTATTACAAATGAGATTTACATGATCACAAAATTAACTATAGCACTCTGAAAGTGAAGAAATAGTTGTGTAAAAGAAAAAAGAGTAAAGAAAAAGGGGTTTTCTCATTTTTCTTTTCTGGTGTTTGGATAGACAGGCAAGTGAGAAATAACACTTTCTCATTTTCTTACTTCCGCCTACTTCCTTGAATCCAAACAGCCCCTAAAATAAAGTCATGTCACCTATCACCTTTTGACTTTCAGCCACACTATTACTTGGGTTGGATTTCTCTAAATCCTAATGGCATTGTCCCAAAATAGCGTTGTAAATTGATTTGAAATCTTAGTCCTGATTGTTTGTTAGGATGAGGGACGAAGAGAGAGATGGCCAACGGGGGCTAACACTTGGCCATCTCTTCCTCTCTCTCCGTTTGGCTAAGGGAAGAGCCCCCTCTTCTGGAAAACCTCCTCCCCTCCGATTTTGAGTGAAAGACGATAGACCTCACTGATCGAGGAGCTTGTGAGAGAGGACAGGAGGGAGGGTTTTGAGGTTTTTCCCCCTTCATCCTTCATCCCATGTTCTCCTGATTGTTTGCCAACGGCGGAAGAGGGAAAGAAACTCTTCCCCTCTTCTTTTGCCTTGGCCAGCCCCTCTTCCTCTCTTCCCCTCTTTCCATTTACCAACCAGTCCCTAAGAAGAATGATCTGCCAATTCTAATTTTCCAAATTGCACACTCATTGATGGAGCTTACGTTAAAATTATAGCTCCACTATACTAAAGTTTAATCTTCAACATTAAATAGAGAAAATGAGAGAACATAGAGAGCATAAAAAAGAGAGACAGAGGAGAGACCCACCAGCAACCATCACCGCAGCTGCAAAAGAAGGGACAAGGACACGAAGGGGGGCAGCGACCCCAACATGCGATGCCTAAGGCACCACCAGAGGGCTTGGCAGAGGTCGGTGCAGCGGTGGTGCAAACTGAGGGTTGGGGGAGGTCTAAATCTAGATCATCTCCGCCGCCATCACCATTAAGGCCAACTAAGGGGGTGGGTCGAAAGTATTTAAAGCAGTGCTCTCCCATTAAAGACCACCTAGGTACCTTTAAGTGGTGGCGGCTGATGTAAGGAAAGGCAAGGGCTTTCCTACCACAGGGGCTCTCCTGAAAACAGCCTATGATGGCTGACAGTGACAGGTTAAGGGTCGAGGTCTAAGACTTTTATGGAGGAGGAGCTCATTGAGATTTTGCTAGGGCTACAGAAGAGGGATCCCTCCTTCAACCCAACATTAAAAAAGATAAACTCCTATACAATTTGTCAACTGGTCAGAACGATGTCCAACTTGTCGATATCTACAAAAGACAAGCCGCAGACAAGCTGATAACCAACTCAACACATCTCGAGGGACAAAGCGGAAGCTTAGATCCCACTGATCCAGTGAAGCAGACAACATGCCAAATACTGCTTTTTGAGGTTAAGTCAACTCAATACTCAGCCTCACGTGAGCCCAAGGTGCTAGCCTCACTCCAGAGGCTAAATTATCTAGTTTCGCCTTGAAGCCCTTCAAAACTCAGTAACGAGCCAAGTGCTAGCTTTGTCTGAAGCTCAACATAGCTGCATAAGGCTATTTTTCTAGCTGCGACGCCGTGACAGCTCTGATTGAGAGCTTTTAGCCCTGTGTGGAGCTAAACCAAGCCCCACTAGAGGCTATATCCAGCCCTACGCAAGGCTTTCTACGCCTCTACGAGAGGGCTGGCCAGGTCAAACTTTTGACCTAATATTTAGTGGGCTAACCCCACTACGTTAGTGGGGTTAATGCCACTTTAAGTGGGTGGTTACACCCGCCTACTTCGCCCAACGTTTAATGGAACGGTTTGGTCAATAGGCCATTTTTAGGCTCGCGCGAGCATGTCTAGCCTCGCATGCGGCTCACATTTAACCTAGCGCGAGCGTTATAACCTCGCGCGAAGCTCAAAACAGCCTTCGGCGCGAGGCTAGCTGACTGTTATTAGTCGTGTCTAAATTCTAGGGTCGGTTCACCCCTTCAGAGCGTATAAATAGCCCACTAGTAGGTTAGGCTCGATGGGCAATCAGAGAAGAGAAGGGAGGAGATAAAGAGAGGCAATCAAAAGGAGGGCAGAATAAGAGAGGTAGGAAGGCACCGCAAGAGCTTATAAGGCTAACTTTTCTTGTTTTTAAGAAGCTCCAGAGAATTACTTTTCTAAGTCTAAAGTGTTGATACTTTAAGACCTTTTTTTCAAGGAATCTCCGAAATCAGGCGAGAAAGAATTCTCAAGTAGTAACATTCGAAGATCGATCGCTCACATAATCAACGGGACAAAGTGATCGTGCGCTGATCAGACTCCCACCGGTACACTTCCCCAGAAATCTCAGAGAAGATCTACTTGTAATTTTTCTTTTAATTATGTAGGCTGTCTAAAAATCACCAAGACAAGCCACCAAAACGCAGAGATCCAAGATCCAGGCGCAAGGCTAAATGTGACAATCAAGACGTGAAAGTCCAAACCCGCGTCTCAGCATCAAGGCGCGTTGGCTCAACGCCCGCATCAAGGCGCGTTGGCTCAACGCCCGCGTCTCCGCATCAAGGCGCGTTGGCTCAACGCCCGCGTCTCAGCATCAAGGCGCCCGCACCTTGGTTGTAACCACCCCGATTATGGCGCCATCCACCGCCCATGTAGCGGGGAAGTTGGCCCTCATCGTGGAGCACTTTTAGGGGGCATGATCACCCCCTAAAAACCCTATAAATAGTCCCGTCACTATTGAAGAGAGGTCGGATTTTTGGGGGGAAGGAAAAGAGAGGATTTTTCTTGGGTCGGACCCTAGGGGACTTTTGGCGATAAAAGAAAAAGGAGAGATCATCAACAGAGAGAGAGAGCTCGACTCTTCAAGCCAGCTTGCTGCGTACAAGTTGCTCTTCGCCTACCTTCTCTTTTAGAGTTTTAGTGGACGGGGCTGAGTTACTCCTTCTACCTACCAAGGAGAAGATCCCTCGACGGTACTGACGGTCATCTGGTCAACAGAGAACAAGATTCACTCTCCACCGCCACACGAAGAACCCAGCACTAAACAAAGGGGGAATTCAAGATTCAATATTCTCCCTCCCTTGTAACCGGAAGATTAGCCTGTTGTAATTTTTCATCTGATTCAAGGAAAAGTTGCTCCAGTCCGCTTTTACAGTTTTCCGCGTCCAACAAGAGATGGCGACTCCGCTGGGGAAGACTTTCGTCACTGACGAACAGATCGTGGCGCAAGATGACGTCCACCATAAGGGGAAGATGGTCGAATCGCTCGTTGTCGAATTCGACCAGGCGAAATACGAAGAGTTTCTCTCTTCCGGCTCCAAGAGCCCAAAGACCCGCGTCTGCCGCCGGGTCTCGACGGGGAATGGCCTCGAGGCCCAAACTGTGGCTTTCTCGAGCCCCCCTGCTGCCGACTGTGCCAAGCAAGGTACACGCGCCAACGCCTCTCAGAAGGCCCGCGTGGTCCCAGGCACATCTGCCTTTGCGACCAACCGCGTCGCACAGAACACCCGCGTCAACGTCTCTCAGGAGACCCGTGGGGTTAAACTCCCTGATGTTCAACATCAGGATGTTGTTGGTTTCTCTCCACCTCCTCGACGCAATCGAAATGCTGAGCGTCGACAAAGGAGACGTGCGCGTCAGCCGCAAGTTGGAACCGTTGGTTGTCCAACTGAGGCTGGACGCGACGTACAGTCTCGCGCCTTGCCCGCGTCACGTCCAGTACGTGAAATCCGCGTTTGGCGGCCCAAGCGCGTAACTCCTCAAGTTGAGTCCCCTGAAGACCAGCTTACCAAACGCCAAAACGAAACTTCTGCGTCTCGTCTAACGCAAGAAGCACGCGCCCAGAGGCGAGGCGCCCTGCAGCCCACTCTCTCTCACGCGTCTCAGCCCGGACGCACCAGGCAGCAACGCGACACTCGCGTCTCACCTCAACAGAGACGCTAGACGCGCGTTCCACAGTCACGACGCGGAAACCGCGTCCCTGAAGTCTGCGTCCATTCGGCACAGCACATGGATGCCTCCTGTCTTCGACGCTGTGAGGCTAGTCTCTTTGATCCCTCTTCCATGGATTTGAGAGATTATCTGACAAAGAAAAGAAGTGCCCACCAGGTCACTTCATCTTGCTGCTGCCAACGGCTTATCTCCATACTTGCGGAGTGCCGTTGCGGGACGAGTGTGCACCAGCAGTCCTTAGTTAGGCAGCCGACCTCGATTCCCCCGTCAGCCAAAAGAAGGCGCTCCCATAGAAGGAGAGTCTTCTCTGACGTTGAGTACCCGGAGCTTACTGCTAACATGACAAGCAGGAGCAAGGGGAAACAACTTGCCGTCAGCTCAGACGAGTCCGAGTCTGACTCTGAACCGGAAGGGGTGTATCGACACACTCGCACCCGGACGGGGGCCATTCCCCCAATTGACTATAATGCCTTAGCCCACGGCGTTAGAGTGAATGATTCTCATTCCGCCGTAGCGGAATCAAGGGCTTCGAACTCTTCCGTCGAGAAGGAGACCTCTGCCTACATGACAGGCACTCCTGAGGAGACGGCAAGACGTATAGAGCAGGTCCAGAAAGCACAAATGGACATGATTATTTCTCAGCAAGCGTCGATTGACTCCCTCAAGCAGGCGATTGCACAACTGCTGGAAGACAGGAGGAAATCTCCTCCTAGGAGGTCAAAGGGCAAAGGGAGAAAGGGAGGAAGCTCATCTTCCGAACCTTCTGAAGAGAGGCAGCAATCTACCTCCAGTTCGTCCAAACTCTCGTCGCAAGTAAAAGGCGACCAAGACCCAGAGAAGGCTCATGCTAAAAGGATGAGTCAATTGGAGGAACGCCTCAATGCCCTTGCCGGTCGTAAAGACCTCCAAGAAGTTAGAGTGGTCCGGCCCTATCCAGCTGAGTGGGATCTAGTCCCGTACCCTCCTAAGTTCAAGGCTCCAACCCTCCAAGCCTTCGATGGGAAGGGGTCCCCTAATCAGCACATCTACTACTTCAAATCCCAAACCGGGAATGTAGTAGATAATGACGCCATCCTGGCGCGACTATTCATCGGCACCCTGAAAGGGTTGGCCTTTGAATGGTTCATGAAACTCCCGGAAGGTTCTATCAAGAACTGGGGCGACTTGGAGAGGCCACCCTGGTGGAAACATGCCGCCACAACCTCCAAACCTCACTCCTTGCTCAAATAGGAGTTGCTGAAAGCCGCACCTGGAAACAATTAGTCCAACAAGGTGAACAGGCTGAGGAGATTGTTGCCCGCGTCAGGGCAGAAGAAGGCAAGCCTAGGCCGGAAAGGTCAACTAGGCGAGCGCCAGACACCTCCCTCCAGACGAAGCGGAAGGATAATTTGGCGACGGAGACCAAATCTCCCACCAAACCTCAACCAGCCAAGGCGAGTGGCTCTTCAAGCCAACCCCGCGCCAACAAGCAGTATTCCTTCAAGGAGGAACATGTCGATTCGCTCTTCAAGCTACTCAACAAGAGCAACCGACTGAAGCTCCCTGAAATTAGGCGCCCGGAGGAAGTCGGCAAGACCGACAATCCCAACTACTGCATGTACCACAGGATGTTGGGACATCCTACCAAAAGCTGCTACGTCTTCAAGGACATCCTTCAGGCTCTGATTGACGCGGAGGTGCTAAAGCTCCGACCAGAGCAGAAGAAGGTCACGGCTAATGTGACGTCGGTTCTCCAGTTCGGGAGACAACCTCCAACGCCTGCGGGGGTAACTCCTATTCCAAAGGGAGAATTAAGAGTGGTCAACACAGACCCTCACCAGCAGCAGGAGAAGGGCTTGGTACCCGTCCCTACGCCTCAAGGGGAAATTATGTGGGTCCACCCTGACCTAGTGGGCAGCCAGCAGTGGACTACTGTAACCAACAGGAAATCCAAAGGCAAGGCAAAAGCTTCGTCCTGCCATGTGGTATGTGCTTCCTCCCGGGAAGCAGAGGATGATGTTCCCTCACTGACTGATTCAGAAGAGGAAACAATAGTCTTGGCCGCAGAGCCCAACCAACCAATGACGGGGACTCGTTCAGGACAGCCCTACTTGAAGCAGTACGGCGAAATGGCAGCAAACCCTCCACAACCGGCTGCAGAGCCAACTAGGCCCTCCACGAAGCCACCAGTGGAGAAACAAATAGAGACTCGATTCTCTCGAGCCCTTCAAAAGGGTATAGCGGAAGGATCCACAACGCCTTACCGCTTTGATGTCTTGACTCAATTGGCCAACATCCCGGCGCGGATCACCCTGTATGAGCTTCTAAGACTATCAAAGTCGACCCGGGAGGCTCTACAAGAAGCTCTGGCAAATGCTGAGGTCTTTATGACCCAGGTGCCAAAGAAGGAAGATGTAGAGAATTGTCTCCACACCTCCCAGAATGCTCCCTGCATTACCTTCACGGCAGATGATATGCAGGTTAAAGGGAAGCATGATCGGCCCCTGTACTTCACAGGTTATATCGGATCATCTGAAGTGAACCGCATTCAGGTAGGTCCAGGGTCCGCACTGAGCATCATGCCCCGCCGAGTCATGCAACACCTCGGCATCCCTACTCACCGTCTGAGCCCTACACAGACGACCATCTACGGGTTCAATACCAATGGCACCCGTCCGATGGGGAAGATCAAGCTCAAGTGCCAGATTGGGAGCCTCAAGTCGGAGGTGACGTGCTACGTTATCGACGCCGACACTTCCTACAATCTGCTGCTGGGACGACCATGGATTCACCGCAACTCCATCGTTCCCTCCACTCTTCACCAAGTCATGAAATACATTGACGCGAGTGGGAAGGTGCAAACGTTGGTTGCCGAAAGGTATCCGTTTAAGGGGGTCGAAAATTATTTCACGGACTCCCTCCTATATCAGGATCCGGTGGATGAAACCCCGCAACTGGAAGTGCCAGACTCTGGTAATGAGGCTGACACTGAGCCCGAGTAAGAAGAGTGCCTGTGGAAGTTGGAACCACTTGTAAAGAGCACTAATAAGCTCGATGTTGATAATACCACCGACGATGCAGGCGGCTGGTATATTAATGAGAATTTAGACTTTGAGTATTTTTCTGCGTGTGCATCCGATTCGATACCGTCGGATACTAGTACCGACATAGACGATGATATCTGGTCGGCAATGGATGCTTTGACATCATTGCATGTACCAGTAAAATCATCTTTCGGGACATACCAGGATAATGGAGATGCGCAGGAATCTATATTCATGGTCCCGACAAGACGAAAAGGCCAAAAACCAATTCTTTTTGGGCGAATCTCGTCTGAACCAACTCCCCGCGAAGAATCAGAAAGCGAGGAGGAATCCCCTCAGCTCGACCATTATGAATCGAAAGCGCTTAGAATGATGAAGCAAATGGGGTACGATCTAACCAACAAGCCCGGGTTGAACTTCGGCAAAGGAAGGAGAACCCTGCTTCGATCGTTTATACCGAAAGGGAAGGCCCCTGATTATTATCATCGGACGCGCAGGGGGTTGGGCTATGTATCAACTCCAATCCCATCAGCCTCCGGTTCTCAAGAATCGTCGAACAACGATCACTCTTCAGACACATCATCTTGGGGGTCAGATGTCAGTGTCGGCAACATCTTCAAGAAACTTTCAGTGAACATGGTTTCGACAAGCCGCCTGGAAGATGGAAATGAAGAAATGATCCAATCTGATACAGATCCATGGATCAAACATTTAAATGCTCTTTGGGGTACCCGCTTTGAACAGCGTGAGCCACCCACAGAAGACAAGGTTGTTCAGATCAATCTAGGAGATGAGGCTAACCCTAAGCCCATCTTCATAAGTGACGGCCTGTCACCATCGGAGAAGAAGGATTTAATATCTCTTGTACAAGAGTATATAGACGTCTTCGCCTGGAATTATGAGGACATGCCAGGACTTGATCCTCAAGTGGCCATGCACCG
Organism: Agave tequilana; assembly: GCA_038442645.1. Classification (NCBI taxonomy): domain Eukaryota; kingdom Viridiplantae; phylum Streptophyta; class Magnoliopsida; order Asparagales; family Asparagaceae; genus Agave; species Agave tequilana. Next base: position 303,922 of record JAVJIF010002909.1, read on the forward strand.
CCTCAACATCAATTCGGACGTAAAGCCTGTCAAACAACAGCAGCGACGGTTCCGCCCAGAAATAATGGAGGCAATTCAATCAGAAGTCAGAAAACTTATTGATTCTGGCTTCATCAGGGAAGAACAGCATCCCGATTGGGTAGCCAACATCGTCCCCGTCTCCAAAAAGAACGGGAAAATTCGGATCTGCATCGACTTCCGTGATCTAAACGAGGCCTGCCCCAAGGACGAATTCCCATTGCCGATCACAGATGTCATGATTGACAATACTTGTGGATTCGAACGAATGTCCTTCATGGACGGATTCTCAGGATACAATCAAATCAAAATGTATCCTGACGACGAAAAGCACACCTCCTTCAGGACTCCTCTAGGGGTATATTGCTATACTGTCATGCCTTTTGGACTGAAGAATGCGGGGGCAACCTACCAAAGGGCCATGAATGCCATTTTCCATCAGCAGATACGCAAAACGGTGGAATGTTATGTTGATGACATTGCGATGAAAAGTCGTATTAAAGGAGATCACATAGCGGACCTGAAGGTGGTCTTCGACATCATGCGGGCTCATCAATTGAAGATGAATCCTACAAAGTCCTTCCTGGGGGTGGCCAGTGGCAAATTCCTAGGATTTGTTGTAACTTCCACAGGAATTCACTTGGACCCGAAAAAGATCCGCGCTATCCAGGAGATGCAACCCCCGAGAAACCTCAAGGAACTCAGGGGTTTACAGGGTCGATTGGCGTACATCCGCAGGTTCATCTCAAACCTCTTCGGAAGATGCCAACCCTTCGCTAAGCTGATGAAGAAGGGTGTCTCATTCATTTGGGATGACACTTGCCAACAAGCGTTCGAGGAAATCAAGCAATACCTCACCCAACCACCAGTCCTTGCAGCCCTGGTATCCGGAAAGCCTTTCCTAGTGTACGTCCGGGCAATGGACCATTCTTTGGGAGCTCTACTAGCTCAGAATGATGAAGAAGGACGAGAACAGGCAATCTACTATCTGAGTAGAACAATGATCGGAGCCGAACATCGGTACAACCCGATCGAGAAGGAATGTTTGGCACTAGTGTTCGCCATTCAGAAAATGCGACACTATCTGGTAGGCCAGACTATAAATGTCATATCAAAAGTCAACCCTCTGAGGTTACTTATGACTAAACCTTCATCGCTAAATGGCCGACTGGCAAAATGGGCCATATTGCTATCCCAGTATGATATGCACTTTCTGCCGCAGAAAGCCATAAAGGGACAAGCGGTCGCAGACTTCCTAGCTGAACACCCAGATCCGAGGGCAGCCAAAGTCTACGAGGATCTCCCAGACGAAGTGGCCGAAGTCTACCTGACTCAGACATCGTTCGAAAGTCAAGTGTGGCAACTTTTCTTCGACGGTGCATCAAGGACAAGCCCCAAGGGACACGTAGTGGCGGGGGTAGGAGTAGTACTTGTCTCCCCACAAAATTATGTGATCCCCCGAGCTGTCTCGCTAACAGAACCTTGTTCCAACAATGTGGCGGAGTACAATGCTCTATTAATCGGGATGCAGCTCGCCGATGAGATTGGCGTTAAAAATCTCGAGGCATACGGTGATTCTAAACTCATCGTCAGCCAAGTTCGCGGGGAGTACGAAGTCAGACATGAAGACTTGGTACCCTATTATAATGCAACTATCCGCATGGCCGAGGGATTTACAAGCTTCTACATCGACCATGTACCACGCAGGCAAAATGCGCACGCAGATGCACTCGCATCCCTGGCTGCCTCCTTAGCTCTTCCAGCTGGAGCAATGGAGAAGATATTCGTCTACAGCCACGACATGTATTGCCCGAGAAATGCTCTCGAGGATTATCAGGAGTCAACGGGAGGTCGTCACCGTGAAGAAGCACTTGAAGCGTCAACCGGTCCAGAGCGTAGAGACTGGCGGTTCCCCTACATTGATTTCGTCTTGTATGGCATCCTGCCTGAAGACGCCAAAGAAGCGGCTGCCATTCGAAGGAAAGCCCCCAAATTCTATTATAATGCGATTACGCGAACATTGTATCGTCGATCGCATGACGGGATCTTACTCCGGTGCCTCTCACCAAACGAAGCACAAGAAGTATTGAAAGAGGCCCACGACGGTATGTGTGGAGCCCATCAACCTGGCCCAAAACTGGCACATCGACTCCAATGATTGGGTTACTACTGGCCTAAGATAATTGCCGATGCCGTCACTTATGCAAGAAATGTCACGCCTGCCAAGTGCATGGTGACTTTATCCATCAAGCGCCAGGCTATCTCCACTCTACGGCCTCTACCTGGCCATTCGAAATGTGGGGCATGGACGTGGTTGGTCCTATCAGCCCGCCATCATCAAAAGGACATCGGTTCATTCTGGCGATAACCGATTACTTCTCCAAATGGGCTGAAGCCATCCCTTTGAAGGAGGTCAAGTCGTCGAACGTGATCAAGTTCGTGAAACATCACGTTATTTACCGTTTCGGCGTACCTCGGCGAATTGTCCATGACAATGGACCCCAGTTCATCAGCCAGGCTTTCCAGAGATTCTGCGCTAAGTTCAGAATCCAGAGTGTGTCCTCAACGGCATACTATCCTGCCGCCAATGGCCTCGCAGAAGCTTTCAACAAGACTATTGGCAAGCTTCTCAAGAAGTTCGTCTCGAAAAGTCAACGAGACTGGGACGACAAACTGGGTGAATGCTTATGGGCCTACCGCACAACTGTGCGAACCCCAACTAAAGCCAAACCGTTTTCTTTGGTATACGGCTGTGAGGCCGTGCTCCCATTAGAAATTCAAATTCCATCTCTACGTGTCGCCTTGACAGCGGAGATGACAACAGAGGAGAAGCATCGACAGCGACTCCACGAATTGGAGGCCTTAGACGACAAGCGTCTACAAGCCCAACAGCAAATCGAGCTCTACCAAGCTCGAATCACCAGAGCTTTCAACAAGAAAGTTAAAGTACGAACTTTCAAGAAAGGCGATCTTGTCTTAGCCGTCAGAAGACCCATGGTGATGACGCACAAGACAAAAGGAAAATTCCAACCCAAATGGGAAGGACCATTTGTAGTAGAGTCAGTCTACTCAAATGGGTCATATCGCCTCATAACTTCAAATGGCGATACACTCATGATGCCGATCAATGGCAGGTTCCTAAAGAAATACTATCCTTAGATGGTATTCTTCTGCTGATCAAGTTAAAAGTACACCTCTGATCAAAATAAGAGGAGCTTCTTCATTGATATCCAACGCCTCCGACGGCTAAGGATAGAGGAAAATGTTGGCTTTTAAACCCAACATAAGTCTTCGACAACTCATCATGCTGAGGGGAATAGCATGGCTAGCCCGACTCAAACGGTAGTTGGTAAAGGCACCTCAAACCCGTTGACAGCTGAGGATTTGCTAAAAATCCTAAGGGACCCGTTCCCATTTGATCCAATGCCTCCGACGGCTAAGGATAGAGGAAAATGTTGGCTTTTAACCCAACATAAGTCTTCGACAACTCATCATGCTGAGGGGAATAGCATGGCTAGCCCAACTCAAACGGTAGTTGGTAAAGGCACCTCAAATCCGTTGATAGCTGAGGGTTTGCTAAAAATCCTAAGTGGATTTAGCTCCATTCCTTCCTCCAAAATCCCCTACCAATTCTCATCCACAGAATGGTAGGTCTACAAAATACAACCATTACTAAGTTAACACTATACCTCTGGTAATGAGAAACCCCTTGTAGAGTACAAATCTTGCTTGTCAAATCTTGCTTGTCAACTCTACATTTTGCCAAGTTAACACTACACCTCTGGCACTTCAAATCTCACTTGTCAATTCTCACCAATAGAATGACAGGTCCTCAAAATTGCTCTTATCATGAGGCAATTTTTGTCAAGTTAATATCACACCTCTGACAAATTACTGTTAAAGTTCAACACCACACCTCTAAACAGTAATCAATTTTCTGCCAGGTTTAATATTACACCTCTGACAGTCACTCTTCTTCAGACTTCCATATCGAAGCTGAAATGGATGATGCTAAGTTAACACCACACCTCTAGCATCCAAGTCATTGCTAAGTTCAACAATACACCTATAGCCATGACTTTCCCTCGGACTTCCTTATCCAAGCCGAGATGACCAATGCTCAGTTCAACGTTACACCTCTAGTATTCCCTCATTGTCAAGTTAAACATTACACCTATGACAGTGACACTTCTGAGTTAAGTTAATATCACACCTCTGACTCACATCCTTGTCAAGTTAACATTACACTTCTGACAAGACCACTTTCAACCCGTTAAGTTAATATCACACCTCTGACGGTAACAAACTTTCCTAGATTCCCCACGAGTCTAGTCCCACTTGTTATTCTCTTCAGCAGAATAACAAGTCTACCTAAAAACATTGTTAGGTTAATACTACACCATCAACAGTGTTCCCCTCAAATACCCAGTTGAGCTCAATCAAGTTAATCCCAAACACTTGATAAAAGTTCACCCTCCCTGGGGGTACCAATTTTACTTGTCGCTTTCTCTTATAAAGTGGCAGGTCCACCAAAAATTATTTCATCTCTGTCAAGTTAATATTACACCTCTGACAGTACTGTGAGAGTTCCTGAAATAGGATCTTTCCCTCCAAAGCTTGACTTGTTGAGATTATCATCATAATTTTGACAAAGTCAGAGATTCTTTACTTCTATGGGTCTAAGACAAAAAGTTCAAGACAAGGAAAGAGGCAAAAAAGAAAAGTGTCACTTTTATTTATTTCCAAACATATGAAAGTGATACAAAACGCTCTCTTATACAATAAGATTGAGTGTTACAATTAAGGAGTACAAAGAAGTCCCTCTCTCTCTTAGAGGTTGCACTCACTCCTTATAAGTCGCGTCTGATTCCAAGTGCGCGATGTTTTGTGGCTACAATAGAAGCTGGTTACACCACGATGCATGATGTAAACATCGAAAGCGCCCTAGCTGACTAAGCTAAGAGCAATGGTGTTCTTGAGGTCCGGTGGCAGCAGAAAGTCCTGCAACCCTTCGTTCATGAATATCTCTTCCCCCAGCAGACCATCCAGCAGACATGACGAGTCCTTGATGTGACTTCTGGAGTGGGAGAGGAAGAGGATCTTGTCCGCCACCACAACCGCCGGAACCCTCATCGCCGTCATGCATAGCCTGACCATCTCTTGCCAGCAGGCATGAATGGCGAAGCAGATCTGAAGAGACCTTGGCGAGGGTTGGGTCCTCGTCAGAGACGTAATATACTCTCTTATAGGTGACGAGGACCATAATATACTATCTTATAGGTGAACATTGAACAAGTTCGCCGGCCAAAACATCCTTCCAGGGGCCCAGCAAACCAGCAAGTCTACCTGCAAGGAATGAAACAAAGGAATCAGAACAATCTGCAACTTAGTATGTTTCAGAGAAAAACTAAGTCGCAAATGCAGACTGCAGACGCGAGAATGATCCACGCAGTCAGCCAAGCAGGCGCGGGAATGATCCACGCAGTCAGCCAAGCAGACGCGGAGTGACCCATGCGGTGAGCCAAACTGCTGCGTCAGCAGAGACAAACGCGAATCAAAACGCGGTCTCATTCTACGCCCAAGTCTAAAGCACAGACGCCAAAAAAGGCACAGACGCCGAAGGTTGCCATCTCCTTGTTGAGTGAACAAGAGTTGCAAGGCTCGGGTCTGAAACCTTTTTTGAATTCGTCTAAGGCAGTAGCCATAAAACGCGCCAAGACAGTGGCTTTGAAACGCAAACTTTGTGAACAAAACCAGCGCCAAGTGACAAGGATTTCAGCACTCGCGTCCAGAGAGGAAGTTGGCGGTGCAAATTCCAGAAGGAATGCACCAACTCATACTTCATGGGAAAATTCCAGATAGTGATGATGCCAAAGTACAGGCCATGGTAGAATAAAATATCATGGCTAATCGGGACGGCGTACCAACAGAGGCCTCTACCAAGAGTCGGGCTCTCTGCGTCTAAACGCGGACATGAAAGGCGATCAAAGAGACGCTTCCGTTTGAAGAGACCAAATAGAAGCATGAAAGCTCTGGGTCATCTTCATCCACAGAGGCACCTTCATCCATGGAGGCAAACCCCTGATAGGGTCCTTGAAGAGAGAAGGCAGAGTCCCTTGGAGTACTCGTTCTCAAACAGAGCACAGTCTGAGCAGCCGCTGTTAGAGGAAGAGGGTTAGCCCTATTTATAGGCAGACCCTTATAACTGCTATTAATGGTGCATCAATCAGAACCGTCGCGCACGACTGTCAAAGCCCAATGGAGGACTGACGCGTGGAGCGTCGCTTTGGGAACCGTCGCAGACACTGGTTTCAACCGCCAGCGCCGGTTTTGCATTAAAGAGCGTTAAAACGCCCAAGTCCAATGAAAAATTGACGCGTGGACAACCGCCTTGGAAAACAACGGATGACCCGGTTTCCCAAACGTCGGTGAAGACCTGACGTCCAATCGTCAGTGAAGACTTGACGGTCAAAGATCTCACAAAATCTTTAAGTCAGGCTGCATCAAACGCAGACAGCAAAGTCGCGTCCGGCTGCATTAAACGCAGATGGGAAAGCCGCGTCTAAGAATCCGCGTCACCGTTCTCAAATTAAAGGCATTCACCCGCGCTTTAAAGGAGCGTCCACGTGACTCAAAATCGCGTCCTTTCAGCAAACAATGCTGCGTCCCTCGCGTCTGCCCTATCTGCGTCTTACTCAGCGAGACCAATTCGAGGTTCACTCTGTGATTGACGCTGCGTCTCATCAAGAGGACTTAGTGAAATCTAAATTCCTATGGAATGATGACCGCGTCTCACCCTGTGATTGACGCCGTGTCTCAGCAAAAGGACTTAGTTCTATCTAAGCTCCTACGGAATGATGACCGCGTCTCACTCTGTGGATCAATGCCGCGTCTCATCAAGAAGACGTAGAGTCTACGCCGCGTCTCATTGAAAGAACTTAGTCTCGCCTAAGTTCAATCTTCACAGCCAGTGATTAGGAAGTTGAATTCATCCACAGCTAAACAAAGAAGATGGAACAAAAACTTCAAAAACTTTTATTATATCGAAAATAGTAAAAGTGGATACAAACACTCTAACAGAGTGTCATCTTCTTTACAAAAAAAAAGGGGGGAAAGAAGGGGAAACGGCTAAAAGTCCCGATCCGGCAAAGAACGGATACGTTCCCTGAGGCGATGCATCTCGTGCTGACGTGCCTTCTCAGCCTCCATCATGGCTTGGACCCGCAGCTCCTCTTCAGATAGGAAGGGTTTTGCAGCCAGCTGCGCTCGCAAAGATTCCACCCTGGAAGAATGTAGAGACAGACTCTCTTCAGCTCGCGCTTTAGCCGCCTGTTGCCCCGCAAGTTCCTCTTTGATGGTAACAAGCTTCTTCTCATTGATCGCAAGCACAGCTTCTGCCTTGGCAATGGTGTCCCGAGCCTTGGCAATGGTGTCCCGAGCACTGATGATGACGTGCTCCGTGCTCTGCATGACAATCTCGGATTCCCTTGAATCGTCAGTTAGTTTCTGACATTCAGCCTGGGAATATTCGAGGCTGCGGATCTCTGCATCTATTTGTGCCTCTGCCTCCTGTCGCTCTTGTTCTTGAGCAGCTAAGAGCCGGGCTAGGGTGGCCTGGGCCTCACTAGAAGAGCTGCCATTTTTCAAAGACTTCAGCTCGTGCAGGTCGTCTCCCAGTTGCTCCACCACCCGCAGACATGCCTGGGCAAGTGAGGGGCCTCCGGTTAATTCGACGTTCTCGGCCAGATTTCTGAGAAGCGTCCGGGCAAAATTGAAGGAGCTGCTTCCACGTAAGATGAGGTCAATACATGATCCCATCGAAGCAAAGAATTGTTGCACCATCTGGCGTGCCAGTTCCCCCATATCGTCACCACCTGGGAAGCTTCCCGACCCCTTTTCTGTGACGGTGCAAGCCGGCTCTTTTTGCGCAAGAGTCGTGCTGACCGTCGATACGTCAAGAGCGAGACCGACCACTGGCGCTTCCGGGGGTGTTATCTCTGCAGGAACCTCCACAGCTAATGATGGCGCAACCTCTTCAGAAGCTTCAGCCGAGACCTGAGCTGCGTGGCCTTCTGGAAGGGTACCGACCGTCGGACTCTCCATTTGAGCCCCCTCAGTTCTCTCTGCAAGTTATTGTGACATTAGCCACAAAGGAGAAAAGCGAAACATTTAATATATCAGAACTTTCTTACCATCTGGGAGGTCCAGAGACGCCGAATCCTTGGGCAAGTCCTGCGGAGTGGAAGTCTCCCTAGCTTCAATAGTAACCCCTTCACCCGGCAGAGTGGGTTCTTCCCCGGCCTTAGGGGTTGCCTCCTCTTCCGGCAAAGGAGAAACCTCCCCGGCATCAGTAGTTGCCCCCGCTGGAGTTATCTCGGCAACCAAAGCCGTGACCCCTTCTGGCTGGGTCAACTCTTGTACCATTTCCTCGATCTGCGAGGAGGGTGCAGCCTCGACATTCTCAGCCAATCCTGCAATATAAAAGGGAGAATGTTAAAGCCTCCTCTTCAAAATTAAAAAGGGAAATTAGGTCAAAAGGCGAAAAGAGTACCTCCCGCGGGAACAACCGCCGGCTGTGATACCGTTGATGGCTCACCCCCGTATATTTCTTCCTCCGAGATATGGGAGAACTTTCTCGGATCAGGAAAGCGGGTTCATCACCGTAGTCAACCTCGTCCTCAAAATCGCTTTCCCCTGAGAGTGAGGAAGACGATTGCGCCTCGCGCGAAACCCCTGCAGGTGGAGCCTTGCCTCCAACTACCCCAGTGGTAGGGCTGGGGTCAGCCATCTGAGGACTGGAAATGAAGACAGAAGGAGACCCGGGCTGTTGAGCTGAGGAAGACTCGGGCTGAGCTGAGATCCCAGGGATCTTGACATTGCCTCCGCTCATTATATCAACCTCTAGCTGCTCATCCTCGTCAGTGGCGGCGGATCGATCAACGAGCTCCCCTTCCTCCGCAGACCCGTGGCCTCTGCTAAGTGACCTGGGAACACGGACTAGAGGAGTTTCTTCTTCAGCTATCTCTTCCTCCCTCAGTGCCTTAACGACAGCAGGGATCTCTTCAGATCGAGAGACTTCGGTTGTCAAGTCTCTTCGAACCTTCTTCGGAGCGGGTTCAGCAGTGGGAGTAGAGCCTTGACGACGCTTGCTCACCGCCTGTCGAGACTTAGTTGCTTGCGGCTCTGCCCTAGTCGCTTGTGGCTCCGCCCTTGGTGGTCGTGGCTCCATGGCTCGTGGCTCCCTTCTCATTCTTCGCCCGACCTCCTTTTGGGCCTTCAGGTACTGTTCCACGAGTTTCGTCGGTTTACTAGAATCCGTCCTTGCCTCGAGACTTGCATTGATGCTCTCGATGCATGAAGACGTCGGAAAAAAGTCTGGTGTTTGGATGGCCTGGGAGTACCAAGTGCAGAAGCTGAAGCTCGTACGACACTTGGGCCCTTCGAGAGGTAGACGGAAAGTTACTCCCGTCCCTCCAGCCACACTATAGTACCAGGCCCGGGCACCCTCGAACAGGTTCCCTTCGAAGGCGAGTCGAGCATTGGGGTTCCCGACATAGAGCTGATCATAGCCGAACTGTCGAGCGAAGCGATTCGGCATGTACGGCTCAATGGTGCATGACGTCCCTTGCCGGAAAAGCACATATCCGGGCCGGATATTGAGCAACCACCAGAAGGCTCCCGCGGATAACCTCGTGAAGTCATCTGGGCCAACAGAATCAACAAGTAGATCCCCGAGAGATGCACCAGGGATCTGGGGGAGGCAGCGATTGAGCTGGTAGTTCGCAGGGTCTGAAAGGCACTTCCGGACGTAATATATATAAGGATCACGCCATTTCGAACCCTCCAACCGCTGTACAAAAGGGACAGAACTCTCCCTCCAACGCACCGCCGTCATCAAGGAAGGGCAATGCATCACGTACCAAGCCATGAGGTACGTGTAAGGCAGCTCGACACAAGGGTTGGGACGCTTCACCGTCGGACTCCCCTCTGAGTCAACATACGGCTTTCCCTCGGAGTCTGCAGTTTTCGGTGGCTCGCAGAAACTCTTAGTGAGCGCCCGCAGCCCGCTCTGAATACCAGCCGCCACGGCCGGGAGAAGGGCTATGGGGTTGCCATGAGCCAGGAGCACCGCCGGGTACACCACGTCAGCAACAATGACTTCATGTGGCAGCGTGGGCACCACACAGCGCTTCAGCCACAGCATCAGAAAGCCCGCCAACAGCGCCCGATCGGAGATAGGGGTCCGGGCTTGATGGTGAAAGCTCTCAAAAACCAAGTCAGGGTCGAAACCGTCCTCATTCGACTCCGTGGTGTAGAAACTGTCAGAAGCCTGGTCGATCCTGTCTTCAACCTCCCTGTCGGAGCTGGGAGCCAATCGAGTTATCCGATGGTCTTTGGTGTTGACGTTGTTGAATAAGTAACTGGCCCAAGACAGTTGCTTGACTCCCTACGACCGCCATTTGGTTATCTGGCCGCAAATGTGGAAGTGACATAGCACTTCCCAGTAGGTCTCATATATGAGGGGAAACTCCTCCTTCAAATGGTGAAGCTCCACCGTGGTCGGGACATATTCCTCATAGGGAATGTCCCCTGTCGACAGCCCCGAGACCTCATGCAGCTCGTGCAGAGCAAGGCCCATCTCTCCGACTGGGGTGAAGAATGTCCCCGTCAAAGAATTGTAACGCTCAAGGACCCCGAAAAAGTTCTGAGAACTCGGCGGGATGCCATACTGCACGGCCCTGACTGCTGGGTACAGCCCCACATGCTCCAGCAGATCTCCAAGATTGGTAAGGACGAAGCTCACCATCCTGCGCCACCAATACTTCTCGGTGGAATGAACCCACCCGGGCGCACGGAACTCAACCGGAAAATCACCCTCCGCTTTTATAAAAGCGTTGAGGAAGGTAGTGCCGAGTTTTGGTATCTCTCCAACTGGGAGCTCAGACTTGCGCGACCCGGGGAACAGGCCGAGAATCGCCCTATCATGTCCATCATGGCGGTATACCTTCTGGGAGCCCAAGTCACCAAGAGTAATCTCAGGGACGTAGCGGGAAACGTCCCATGTCATCTTCCGAGGGACGGACATGTGCTGGAGATAAGACAGCGAACATCCTCTCCATGTCTGGAAGAAAGAATCTTCTATCCCCTATCTGACGGAGCCATCTATAATTTCCGTCATACATGGAATAGCCGCCATTGCCGATACGATCTCCGAAGAAGAAGACAGGCTTCTCCAGCTTGACGCGATCATCCGTTGTGAATACTGCATCGGTCATAAGCACCCTAAGGGTTGTCATATCAACATTGGAGAGCCTTTTCTGGCGCTCCTGTGACTTGTCAGCAGTCCAGGTACTGTCCTTCGTAGCACAAAGGCCAGATCACGGTCAGCACCCCCTACATGTCCAAAGTGGCGCTTCTTGGCGAGTGAAGTAGCAGGGCGTGGCGCTGCAAAAAGAAAAGGACACTTAGTTAGATACTCTATCAAAAGCAAGGAAAAATGCTAAGTGTTCATAATCCGAACGCAGAAGAGACACTGGACGCAGGAATTATCAAATCCGCGTCCAGACCTGCGCATCCACGCAGAAGAGACACTGGACGCAGGAATTATCAAATCCGCGTCCAGACCTGCGCATCCACGCAGAAGAGGCACTGGACGCAGGAATTATCAAATCCGCGTCCAGACCTGCAGGATCGGCGTCTCCACAATATTCTCCTTGATGTCACTTCTGGGGTGCGAAAAGAAGGGAGTTATCCACCTTAACCCTTCCATCACCATAATCGCCAGAAGTTAAGGAGGGTAACTCCCTTCCTTTCACATCCCCAGATGTCAAAGTGCTTGGACTCGGGTGCCAGATTCATCAAAATCAACAGCTGACGAAACAGAACGCAAGGATCAAATCCGCGTTCTGTAAACTAAGTCCGCGTCTGAACCCTTCACAATTAGAAAATATTCTAAGTGAAGAATCTGAAGCGCAGGACCCAATGGCGCGAGGGTCCAAACCCGCGTCATGGTTATCAACCCAAAGACTGCGTCTGGGAATCAAACACGATTTAAATTCGTGTGTTAAGGGTTCTTAAAGGTTCTGTGAAACTTCCTTTAATGGCGAAACTTCCGCCTAAAAGGCATTTACCTTGGAGACCTTGGAGAACAACATCCTACGCAGAGGAGGAGCTGCCCCTCCGGGCCTCGGCGACGGTCGCCTTTGAAGAAGAAGCAATCGGCTTGGTCTTGGGAGCCATGGCCAATTCGATCCGAGGTTCAAACAGATGAACTGAAGAGGAAGTTCTCTTTCTTAATCTTATCAGCGAGTGCGTTCGGAGAAGAAGAGGAATCTTCCCAACTGTGGCCTTTTATAGGCACAGGGATTCGCGAAGATATGCAGCGTATTCTGCAGCGAATCTCTGTTCGACGCGTGGAACAGAATCACTTTAACGCACAGAGAAGATCATGCGCCACGACTCTGCACGAACCGTCGCTAGACACGTGGCACGGATCATTTAATGAGCCAAGAAATCCGCGCGCCAAAAGGTAAAATCCCGTCGGTTCCCCAGGCCAACTGGCAGCGCAATCATGACGTGACACGGACTCGCACCCGACGGCCATGTCTCTTCGATGGCTATGCCCCGTCAGCATCGCCATAAATGCGCCCAGACAATCGCATCTATATTCAAAAGATGCGTCTCTCCGGAGTTCGCGTCTTCAGCTGAACATCGCGTCTGCCTTATGAAGATCAGTCGCGTTTCCATTACCAAAAGGTCGCGCCTTACTAAGAAGTCGCGTCTTTAAAGCAGCCTCGTCTCTGCTTTTCAAAAAGGAACCCGCGTTCAGTCCCTGCTTCTGCGAATCAGTTCAACAGTACACTGACACAAGCAGACGACCAACCACTCCTGGCTTAAAGCGCGCCAGTGACAGACTAAAAGCAATCGGGGAGGTTTAGACTGTGCATCTAGACACTCAACATGATCAACTCTGGGGGCTTCAAAGAGTTCAACAGTACACTCACGAAGACCAACTCCAGATAAGATTAAACCCGGAGCATCAACAGTCTAGTCATGAAGGCGAACTCAGCTAGAGTCCAAAGTATTTCGAAATCCGTCCCAGTTAACTGCGGAATATCGAAAACTTTGGAGGGGGTTCTGTAGGCTGTCTAAAAATCACCAAGACAAGCCACCAAAACGCAGAGATCCAAGATCCAGGCGCAAGGCTAAATGTGACAATCAAGACGCGAAAGTCCAAACCCGCGTCTCAGCATCAAGGCGCGTTGGCTCAACGCCCGCATAAAGGCGCGTTGGCTCAACGCCCGCGTCTCCGCATCAAGGCGCGTTGGCTCAACGCCCGCGTCTCAGCATCAAGGCGCCCGCACCTTGGTTGTAACCACCCCGATTATGGCGCCATCCACCGCCCATGTAGCGGGGAAGTTGGCCCTCATCGTGGAGCACTTTTAGGGGGCACGATCACCCCCTAAAAACCCTATAAATAGTCCCGTCACTATTGAAGAGAGGTCGGATTTTTGGGGGAAGGAAAAGAGAGGATTTTTCTTGGGTCGGACCCTAGGGACTTTTGGCGATAAAAGAAAAAGGAGAGATCATCAACAGAGAGAGAGAGCTCGACTCTTCAAGCCAGCTTGCTGCGTACAAGTTGCTCTTCGCCTACCTTCTCTTTTAGAGTTTTGGTGGACGGGGCTGAGTTACTCCTTCTACCTACCAAGGAGAAGATCCCTCGACGGTACTGACGGTCATCTGGTCAACGGAGAACAAGATTCACTCTCCACCGCCACACGAAGAACCCAGCACTAAACAAAGGGGGAATTCAAGATTCAATATTCTCCCTCCCTTGTAACCGGAAGATTAGCCTGTTGTAATTTTTCATCTGATTCAAGGAAAAGTTGCTCCAGTCCGCTTTTACAGTTTTCCGCGTCCAACAAATTACTTGTAATTTCTCTCCTCAATTCTTTGTAAGTTTTTCTTTTATTGAATTTTCAATGGAAATACTCATATTACATAATAATAATAATATGTTAATGGCTATTAATGGTTTAATGATAATGTAATAATATAATGTTAGTAGACTTGCATTGCATACCGACTGTAAATATAAATATATTGCATTACTACTATTTAAACATGTATTATATGTTATCATGATTGTAATACTATTACAATATACTATTACTGAGATTTCGTAGTACATGATGCTTCACGAGATATTAGTAAGAGGCTCGATATTTTATTACTCATATGTATCTTTATTATTTTGTCTCTACTTCATTATCTATGCTGAGATTTTTATGTATATTGTATTTATTTCTTATACTGATGCTTAGTGTTTATATGTGGGGTATTCTCCTCGTGTATATGCGTTACTGACTCTCGTCGCATCCTTACTACAACGTATTTTGGGAAGCAGGGTTTGACACCATTGGTGCAAAAAAATCATTTTCGGTCTCAGGGAGGCTTCTGATAACTTCAAGGAGTGGCGATGGGAGCTGCAAGAGTTTGCGGCTTCCTTGCAGAATCCCCTTCGAAAGCTCGTTTGATCACCCTCAAGTTCAATGTCTTCAAATGTCATGGAGAAGTCGGTTGCATTTAAGGCAGTGGTCAGAGGAATGCGCGAGAGTTCTATCCCTCGTAAAGAAAAGGTCTCAAGATATCTTAGAATCATTAATTTGCAGGAAATTAACCACACCATACTGGTCAACTGGTAATTCCCATTCGCATTCTGATGTGGGGCAATTGATGAATGTAACGCCCCGATCCCAAGGATACGGAGACGTTATGGCGACGTACATACGCAAGGCGGAAAACCCCACGTACGTACGCTAAGCCTCAGTACAGTAAATAATCTCCATATATACCTGAGGTCCAGCATGAAATAAGTACAAGAATACCTGCAGAAAAAGGTGAGTGATCATAACAGATAGGAAAAATAGGGACAAATAAGAGAACATCAATAAATCATAAAGATACCTAAGGAGTATCTCGATGAGGAATCTCCTATGTGACTCCAAGCACTCTCGGATACTACGGTATGCGGATCTCCAATCTGGGCACGCAAACCCAGGGTCGTCAGAAAGCGACCTAGTGAGTGGTAAAATGAAGGAGGCAGTATATATACTATAGTACTACAAGCACGATACTAATATATAATGATGTGGTAATAGTGATACCATGTAATAATCAATAGAAATATATAAACATGAAAGCAGTGAAAATATATAAACATATCAGCTTTTAATACCATCACTACCTAGCCGGTTATCATCGGGTCATGTCTATAGTCGCATCCAGCTTATATAATAAATAATGTTGTCTAGTGGCGACGTAACGTGATGACGTGATAGAAGTGAACATGCAGATGGGCATATGCAATATAACCACAACATTGTGTTGTGCATATACCGTAATGATGTCTGCAAAGTATACAGGAAACAGAATATATGCAATGCAGAGTATACATATACAGGAGTAGTATGCCACCACAGACAGTGTAACATGTACCAGGTAAAATAGCAAAGTAGATATGTAACATGATAACATATAATTGATCAGGTACAGTAACATGTATAGCTAAACGATAGGTTACATGTATCAGGCAGGTCCTGTTATTTATACAATAGTAGCAATCAGTATCACCTGGTATTTTAATCAATCTCTTCCAGTGTCCCATACCACTGGCAGTTCATACTGGAGCCCGCACTCCAGTCGAACCCATCCGGACATGGCCTACGGGTATCATTATCCAAACGAGAGAGTGACCAAATAACAAGTGTTCCCGATGTCACTATTGTGTATACTGTTTTATTATGTTAATTGGAAACCCGTGGTCGAAGAGTTCTTATCGGGTAGGTGTATCCCGTGCATACCCGGGATCACGGCCTTTATCAACCCCTGGCTGCTAAGACCAGAGCCCTCCGCTAAGAGGGGAACAATAATCAAGTAACAATAGCTCATGGAGCAATTGGTAGATAGCACTACCATCCCCTGCAGTGGAGAACAATATGGATCCAGTACATCACCCGATAAGATCTAATCAACCGTCAAGTCTCCCCCATACCCCAGTTATCATTATGATCTGATATGTCAGGTATCCAATGTAACAAGAACAAATAATAGTACATGATACGGGTAACATGATAACTGGACCAGAGCTCTGTTGATAGTATAGAACAATATAACAGGAATCGGGAACAATATATCGGGAACAATATAACGGGAACAATATAACATGAACAATATCACGAGACCAATGTAACAAGATCAATAGATGTGGGATTCCACATATCGCATATCAACAGCTCTCATGTCCAGTATCGGGAAATCCATATCAGTACCAGGAACCAATCATATATCATGAATACGGGAACATGGAACAATAATACATGTAATAAGCATGGTGATCCATATGACAAGAATATAGAGAAACCATATAAGCATGTGTCACAGGGATGTATGACATGCATGTGTAACAGTGATAGGTCAACATGACATGCACATATAACAGGGCTATGTAAACATGACAGACATGTGTAGTGGAATCCATGTAACGATAAGCACAATCATATGACATGCGGTAGGCCGTGCATATATGTGTAGCCATAAGTCGTGTAATGTCCTCGTAATAATACATGGAAGAACAGTGTCTACTATAAGACCATATCCCGTGACTTGATAGTATCCGTGTCCTAGTAACCATAACATGCTATAACAGCGTCGGTGTCTCCGTCTATCAGTACTGCTAACGCAGGAAATAACAGGGTCAGTGTATCCGTGAATGATAATATATCGTGTAATATGTGGTACCGCTAGCTGGTTGTACTGGGTATATAGTATTCAGTGTGCTTAGGATGTTCGGGTAGTAAATACGGATACATATAGTCATGGTGTCTAAGGTGAGGCAGGTACCGGTGATCATACCTAATCTAGTATGTCGGTCACCATCTTATGATATTGATTATATTTAACAAATCCTTATACTAGTCTTGTATTAAGTACCTTTAATGAACCGGTAGTTTCAATTGTTATAGTGAGTAAGATGAGTCAATCAATCAAGATTATTAAACATGATAAAATATAATTTATAAAAGAAAAACACTCACAAAATGGTCATAGGATGGTAGCTCTCTTCCCCACGATCGCAACGGATCCAGAATCGCCCGAATCGGAGTCCGGATGCTCCCGATATCGCCCGAATACTAAATCATAACAAATAGAGTTAAATATATAAATAAAAATATTAAATGCAAATATTGAATTGTACAAGGGGGTTTTCTGTAAAATTACCTGTAATGGGTTTTGGAGCGGGTTCGGGCTGTTAACGGGTCGGGTTTGGATCCATCACCCAACCCATAACTTAATTAAATGGGTAACGGGCTAACGGGTTGGATTGGGGTTTATTGGGTTTAACCATAAACCCAATAGGGTTATTGGGTTTGGGTTCTACCAAACCCAATAAAGGAGAGCCACAGCAGCAGCAGTTTGCTGCTGCTGTGTCCTTGCGCTGGCCGGCCGACCAGCTTGGCTGGCCGGCGGCGCCGGCGGGTCTGCCGGCGGCGGCCCCGGCCGCCGGCGACCGTTCAGGGAGTGGGAGAGAGAGGGTGAGAGAGGGAGAGAGAGAGAAAGAGAAGAAAGAAGGTGGAGAAGCAGCAGAAGAAGAAGAGAGGAAAGAAAAAGGAAAAGAAGAAGAAAGGAAGAAGAAGATGGGGCGACGGTGGTGACCGTGGTGGCGGCGGCCGGCGGCGGCGACACCGGCTGCACGCCAGGCAGGGGGCGCGGTGACGGAGGGGAGGCGCCGGCTTGGGTTTGGACAGAGAGGGAAAGAGAGAAGTTAGAGAGAGAGAGTTTGGGGATTTTAATTAGAGAGAGTGGAGGAATTAGAGAGAGAGGGGGAGGGTTTAAGAGATTTAAGAGAGAGAGAAAGAGCCTATGGCGGTTGGGTTTAAGGCGGTGGGAGATGGGAAGTCGGTGGGTGGATTTCTCTGGAAGAAGGAAGAAGGAGAGAAAAGAAAAGAAAAGAAAAGAAAAGAAGATAAAAAAAATAATATTTTATTATTATTAAATTGGCCCGATTTCGACTAGCTCCGATCGGTGCCCGAAAATTATAGAAAATAGGAAATATTATCTTGAGACATAATATGAAGACGGTTTGCAGTAACTCGATCCGGTTTGCAAATTAAAAATCCCGGAGTTTCTCGCTGATACGGGCGACACCGGTTTGGCCGGATTTTCGATAAAATCAGAAAAATCCCCAAAATATCCAAACGTAGTTCGCGTGATTCTAAGACATACGGTGAAAGCCGATTCTCAAAATTCTACTCCGTTTGTGGAATAAAAATCGGAAGGCAGGTTATCGGTATCGGTCGACACCGACTACGAAGATTTTCCAAAATAATCCAGAAAAATTCCAGAAAATCCTGAAAAATTTAAAATATTAGAAAATGATTTTTGAAACTGAAATCAACTCAATCGGACTACCACAGAGGTCAAATCAATTTTGTACGTAGGATCGCATACGGATACTGCTACGTACACCGGGGAGCAGGGGTTACATTTCTCCCCACCTTACAAAAATTGCGTCCTTGCAATTTCCATTCAGGTGTGAGAACAATATTTCCAACCCCAAAACCTGAAGGTTACGGGTCCACGACAATTCCGCTGCGCACTCTGCTATCTATAAGGAATTCGGGATGGAAAAGTATGATAGTGATGAACCCTAACGGATGGAAAGCAAGACGATACAAGGGAAGCGAGAAAGAAATTGGATGTTCTGGTTGACAACTGGAAGGAAGGAAGGACACAAACGAGTCAAGGAATGAATTGTCAAGGTTGTGGTATTTTTGTACTCGTTGCTGGAATCCCTAAATTCAGATACATATAGGTTAATCTGTACCCGATTGTACTGGTGGTAAGAGCCCGAGTATTGACCCAGATGGTTACCCACACCAGGTGTGAACCTAGGCTCTGATACCACTATGTAACGCCCCGATCCCAAGGATACGGAGACGTTATGGCGACGTACATACGCAAGGCGGAAAACCCCACGTACGTACGCTAAGCCTCAGTACAGTAAATAATCTCCATATATACCTGAGGTCCAGCATGAAATAAGTACAAGAATACCTGCAGAAAAGGTGAGTGATCATAACAGATAGGAAAAATAGGGACAAATAAGAGAACATCAATAAATCATAAAGATACCTAAGGAGTATCTCGATGAGGAATCTCCTATGTGACTCCAAGGCACTCTCGGATACTACGGTATGCGGATCTCCAATCTGGGCACGCAAACCCAGGGTCGTCAGAAAGCGACCTAGTGAGTGGTAAAATGAAGGAGGCAGTAATATATACTATAGTACTACAAGCACGATACTAATATATAATGATGTGGTAATAGTGATACCATGTAATAATCAATAGAAATATATAAACATGAAAGCAGTGAAAATATATAAACATATCAGCTTTTAATACCATCACTACCTAGCCGTTATCATCGGGTCATGTCTATAGTCGCATCCAGCTTATATAATAAATAATGTTGTCTAGTGGTGACGTAACGTGATGACGTGATAGAAGTGAACATGCAGATGGGCATATGCAATATAACCACAACATTGTGTTGTGCATATACCGTAATGATGTCTGCAAAGTATACAGGAAACAGAATATATGCAATGCAGAG
Organism: Agave tequilana; assembly: GCA_038442645.1. Taxonomy (NCBI): domain Eukaryota; kingdom Viridiplantae; phylum Streptophyta; class Magnoliopsida; order Asparagales; family Asparagaceae; genus Agave; species Agave tequilana. The sequence continues at coordinate 323,618 of JAVJIF010002909.1, forward strand.
TATACATATACAGGAGTAGTATGCCACCACAGACAGTGTAACATGTACCAGGTAAAATAGCAAAGTAGATATGTAACATGATAACATATAATTGATCAGGTACAGTAACATGTATAGCTAAACGATAGGTTACATGTATCAGGCAGGTCCTGTTATTTATACAATAGTAGCAATCAGTATCACCTGGTATTTTAATCAATCTCTTCCAGTGTCCCATACCACTGGCAGTTCATACTGGAGCCCGCACTCCAGTCGAACCCATCCGGACATGGCCTACGGGTATCATTATCCAAACGAGAGAGTGACCAAATAACAAGTGTTCCCGATGTCACTATTGTGTATACTGTTTTATTATGTTAATTGGAAACCCGTGGTCGAAGAGTTCTTATCGGGTAGGTGTATCCCGTGCATACCCGGGATCACGGCCTTTATCAAACCCCTGGCTGCTAAGACCAGAGCCCTCCGCTAAGAGGGGAACAATAATCAAGTAACAATAGCTCATGGAGCAATTGGTAGATAGCACTACCATCCCCTGCAGTGGGAGAACAATATGGATCCAGTACATCACCCGATAAGATCTAATCAACCGTCAAGTCTCCCCCATACCCCAGTTATCATTATGATCTGATATGTCAGGTATCCAATGTAACAAGAACAAATAATAGTACATGATACGGGTAACATGATAACTGGACCAGAGCTCTGTTGATAGTATAGAACAATATAACAGGAATCGGGAACAATATATCGGGAACAATATAACGGGAACAATATAACATGAACAATATCACGAGACCAATGTAACAAGATCAATAGATGTGGGATTCCACATATCGCATATCAACAGCTCTCATGTCCAGTATCGGGAAATCCATATCAGTACCAGGAACCAATCATATATCATGAATACGGGAACATGGAACAATAATACATGTAATAAGCATGGTGATCCATATGACAAGAATATAGAGAAACCATATAAGCATGTGTCACAGGGATGTATGACATGCATGTGTAACAGTGATAGGTCAACATGACATGCACATATAACAGGGCTATGTAAACATGACAGACATGTGTAGTGGAATCCATGTAACGATAAGCACAATCATATGACATGCGGTAGGCCGTGCATATATGTGTAGCCATAAGTCGTGTAATGTCCTCGTAATAATACATGGAAGAACAGTGTCTACTATAAGACCATATCCCGTGACTTGATAGTATCCGTGTCCTAGTAACCATAACATGCTATAACAGCGTCGGTGTCTCCGTCTATCAGTACTGCTAACGCAGGAAATAACAGGGTCAGTGTATCCGTGAATGATAATATATCGTGTAATATGTGGTACCGCTAGCTGGTTGTACTGGGTATATAGTATTCAGTGTGCTTAGGATGTTCGGGTAGTAAATACGGATACATATAGTCATGGTGTCTAAGGTGAGGCAGGTACCGGTGATCATACCTAATCTAGTATGTCGGTCACCATCTTATGATATTGATTATATTTAACAAATCCTTATACTAGTCTTGTATTAAGTACCTTTAATGAACCGGTAGTTTCAATTGTTATAGTGAGTAAGATGAGTCAATCAATCAAGATTATTAAACATGATAAAATATAATTTATAAAAGAAAAACACTCACAAAATGGTCATAGGATGGTAGCTCTCTTCCCCACGATCGCAACGGATCCAGAATCGCCCGAATCGGAGTCCGGATGCTCCCGATATCGCCCGAATACTAAATCATAACAAATAGAGTTAAATATATAAATAAAAATATTAAATGCAAATATTGAATTGTACAAGGGGGTTTTCTGTAAAATTACCTGTAATGGGTTTTGGAGCGGGTTCGGGCTGTTAACGGGTCGGGTTTGGATCCATCACCCAAACCCATAACTTAATTAAATGGGTAACGGGCTAACGGGTTGGATTGGGGTTTATTGGGTTTAACCATAAACCCAATAGGGTTATTGGGTTGGGTTCTACCCAAACCCAATAAAGGAGAGCCACAGCAGCAGCAGTTTGCTGCTGCTGTGTCCTTGCGCTGGCCGGCCGGCCAGCTTGGCTGGCCGGCGGCGCCGGCGGGTCTGCCGGCGGCGGCCCCGGCCGCCGGCGACCGTTCAGGGAGTGGGAGAGAGAGGGTGAGAGAGGGAGAGAGAGAGAAAGAGAAGAAAAGAAGGTGGAGAAGCAGCAGAAGAAGAAGAGAGGAAAGAAAAAGGAAAAAGAAGAAGAAAGGAAGAAGAAGATGGGGCGACGGTGGTGACCGTGGTGGCGGCGGCCGACGGCGGCGACACCGGCCGCACGCCAGGCAGGGGGCGCGGTGACGGAGGGGAGGCGCCGGCTTGGGTTTGGACAGAGAGGGAAAGAGAGAAGTTAGAGAGAGAGAGTTTGGGGATTTTAATTAGAGAGAGTGGAGGAATTAGAGAGAGAGGGGGAGGGTTTAAGAGATTTAAGAGAGAGAGAAAGAGCCTATGGCGGTTGGGTTTAAGGCGGTGGGAGATGGGAAGTCGGTGGGTGGATTTCTCTGGAAGAAGGAAGAAGGAGAGAAAAGAAAAGAAAAGAAAAGAAGATAAAAAAATAATATTTTATTATTATTAAATTGGCCCGATTTCGACTAGCTCCGATCGGTGCCCGAAAATTATAGAAAATAGGAAATATTATCTTGAGACGTAATATGAAGACGGTTTGCAGTAACTCGATCCGGTTTGCAAATTAAAAATCCCGGAGTTTCTCGCCGATACGGGCGACACCGGTTTGACCGGATTTTCGATAAAATCAGAAAAATCCCAAAAATACCCAAATGTAGTTCGCGTGATTCTAAGACATACGGTGAAAGCCGATTCTCAAAATTCTACTCCGTTTGTGGAATAAAAATCGGAAGGCAGGTTATCGGTATCGATCGACACCGACTACGAAGATTTTCCAAAATAATCCAGAAAAATTTCAGAAAATCCTGAAAAATTTAAAATATTAGAAAATGATTTTTGAAACTGAAATCAACTCAATCGGACTACCACAGAGGTCAAATCAATTTTGTACGTAGGATCGCATACGGATACTGCTACGTACACCGGGGAGCAGGGGGTTACAATGAAGGATAACTACTTAACATGTGGGGGGAACTGGAGGGCTGTTCGTCGTAACCTGACCTTGGGTTCCGCCTTGTGGAAAGGGATGCAAAGGGTGAAGGACAATTTTTTTTGGTCTAGGATCTCGCATTACCATTGGAAATGGTGGAAATACCTTTTACTGGGTTGTTTAATGGTGTTTAGCTTTGCAACCAATGAAGACTTGGAGCACCATCCCAAAAGACTAGCCTTTTAGGTGGAGTAGCCCAAATCTTTATATATCCAAGAGCATCATCATGTCTAACTGATGTATGACTATTTGTTCGACCCAAATTCCCAACAAATGGCTCCGTGACTGAGATTGTGACAGTAGCAAGTCAATGGCGTCGAGGTAATTGGTAATTCCACCTAAAATATCCTTGGGAATTGGTTGGCTGTGCCTTGAGTGCAGCCTTGGTCGCTGACACTATAAAGTGGGCATGGAATGAGAAGGGCTCCTTCTCCATAAGATTCACCCACGAGTTCATTGACAAGTGCGACGAGAGGGAGGGGGGATGGGGGATGTAGTTCTCACTAGGGATAACGTAAGGAAACATCATTGGGTAGGGCCAGATAACTATAGATTTTGCATCACGAAATAAGAATCCGTTGAACATATACTGCTAAGGTGCCATTTCTTAGTAGATGTTTGGCTAGCGACACTTAGGAGGTTAGGCTTGAGGACTATGCTAACCAATATCCGCAGAGAGTGCATCACATATAGATTGGTATGGAGAGTGCATCACATTGAACATATGCTTGTGAATCCGTTGAACATATACTTCTTCTGCTTCAACCCATCGTCTTCTCCAATTAAATTAGATGTTTTTGGACCATCATCTCCTCTTGAAAAATAAGACAAAATCCTAACAAGAAGAAGGCAGTAGATGATGATATTGTTGATTCAGGCTGCTGCTTGTGATTCTCTGTGGAGAGTGCATCACATATATATTGGTAGAGTACAAAAAGGGGGGGGTTTTTTTTTTTTTTTTTACAGTGAAGCTCTCAGATCCGAGCAAGGGCCGGTGAGAGTATGGTAGATCTAACCAAGGGCTAGCTGAATCGAAGTGGTGTCTAGCTAAAGAAGGCTGAATTTAAGAGGGGATCACCGGCCGAAGGTGATCGAATTTTATGTTGCAACTGTGGTGGTGGGGACATATCATTATTTCGGTAGTGGGGAATTTGGTCACGGAATGATCGGATCAGAGCTGCAAATATTGTGTCGGCAGTGACCGACTAAAGGATAACCTGTTCTGAGCTACAGATGCCGCAAACTACAAAAGTGAGGAGCACAACTTCGGTGGTGGGGGGATCTCATCACGGGATGATCGGATCTGAGGTGCAAACGTTGCGACAGTGCTCGAGGGAGATCCGGCCAAGGGATGGACGGTCTGAGTTGTAGACGCCGTAACTGCGGTGGAGGGGAGAAGCCACGAATTCGACGAGTGCATTCCAGTGGCTTCATTTTTTTTTTCTTTTCTTTTAAATGATCAAATTGTGTACGAGTGTTCTATGTAAGTTTGTACTTTTTTAACTTGGGAATGTTTCGCCGACAGTTCTTATCTATTAAACGCCGACAGTTCTTATCTCATGGTTTTATCTTAAAAAAGGTATGAATGATTTCTTAAAGGCTTTCAGTACGGAGAAAGGAATAAGAAATGACAGTTAATGGAAGTTTGTTTTAATTTTGGAGGGAAAATGGAGAGAGGCAAATGGTTCTGACATTTCATCTAAATTCAAAGACTTTCTTTATAGAAAACTAAGAGAAATTTTATGCATTAGTGTAAGGAAAATTTTGGGGCATAACGATAACTCACACCTTGATAAAGAAATTCAAAATCATGCGAGTTGAAATAGTCCTTTTGAACTTTCGGTCACAGGTTCATGCAGATCATTTTTCCTGGAAATAAAATTTATAGTGGCTCGTTCAGGATCAATTTTGTCAATTGCATCTCAGTGACTCCATCCTGGCTTGAAATTATGTTAAATATTTAGAATAATTTCAATTTATTATCTACCTGTGATGAAACATTAATTCTAATTGACATATTAAAATTGAGAGGCGCACACACATTTCTTTCTTAAACTTTTCTGCACAGATTGTTTGTTGTTAGATCTAAATTTATTCCATACAAGATCTACATATACTGTAAGCCTCTTTATCATGATCAAAGGGAAGGAAGGTTTTAGGCATACCTGATTCCATTACGAAGAGGATGCCGAAGGTTGCACGATCTCGAGGACGCCGGGTTGAAGGAGAGGATTCTTCTCTCCAGCCACCAAGTTCTCTTCTTTATCCTTAGAGGAGATGAGAGGCCTCTAAGAGAGAGATGATTATTCTTGTTGGTGGAGAGGGAACCCTACTCATGATATATATAGCATCAAGAAACCCTAGTTCAACTCATCATAGATCTAGGCCCTTGATTTATAACACGAGTTCCACACGTGTAGATGAGTCCCACATTCTAATTTAAATACACTTATGGTTAAGTGTAATTGAAAACGTGTCTAGACCCAAACCATTTAGGTTTGATCAATTCTTTATTGGGTCAAATAACATAGGTTAAGTAGGCGGGTGCAAATATCCAATTGACTTGATTAAAAAAAAATAAATTAGACTTTAAAACTAATAAGTCTAACAATCTCCCACTTGGGCCAAGCAAGTCATACTGAATAGATATTATGCATAACTTTATGACGTCAATACTTTAACCGCCGACAAACCACGTTTCAAAACAATCTGGTCCATTAAGAGTCCTGCCACCGAACATGGCGATCGTTACCTTCTGTATAATCGAGGTAGGACCTTCCACATCACAAGTTTCAGAACCCCTAACGACATAGATCAAATGTGGACGTGTGGCATGGAAATGTCCTCTGATCAAATAAGGTACAATTCCAACTGGTTTCCACTTTATGACTCCAACGAGTCTAGCCTTATGACTCCAACGAGTCTAACTTTATGACTCGAACGAGTCAACTGCTAATTCAACAAACTCAAATGCGCAAAAGTAAACTTTAAGAAAAGCAGTTATAAATTTATCAGAATCAACAAATATCCATAAAGTGCACTTAGAAATAATGTCTGTTACATAAAATTATCCACTCCCACGAAATCAAGATATCATAATGATTAGTCATCCCCATATGAGCAATATGCTCTAAGAATACTTTAGGTAAAAGTCCTTTAATGAGTGGATCTGTAATGTTAAGAATAGTGTCATCACTATCAAACAGACAAAATATGATTTTGAACTTTATCATTTATGACAAGAAACTTGATGTCGATATGCTTCGACTTTGCTGAACTCTTGTCACTATTGCAGTAGAGCTTTATAACTCTTATTGTCACAGTGTAGCTGTAATGGCCTCTCGACTAAATCCACCATCTTCCTACAATAAGGAAAATGTAACATGAAGTGGACTTCCTATTGTCGATACATACAGCATAATCTGAATCTGTGTATCCGATCAGCTGCAAGTTGATCAGATTTCATGTAGTCTTCTATTGATATCGCATTACCTTCTTGACAGTCTTCCAGAGATCAATCTCATGATTGATCAAGTTTCTGTCAAGTTTCTCAACGGTATATGCTATGTCTGGATGGGTACAAACTTGAGCAGACATCAGACTTCCAATCGCCAATGCATATGGAATGTCTTTCATTTGCTCTTTCTGTAGATCATTCTTGGGACATTAGAGTAAACTCAACTTATCTCCCTTAGAGCAATTCTTCATGCCACATCTATCTAGCACCTTATCGATATAGGGCTTTTGTGATAAACCTAATATTCCACGTATTCTGTCACGTTGAATCTGGATGCCTATCACAAAAGAAGCTCCTCCAAGATCTTTCATCTCAAAGTTCTTTGAGAGAAGACTCTTAGTGTCAAGTAAAAGAACCATATCGTTACTTGCTAGTAGAATGTCATCCACATATAGCACAAGAAATATAAGTCTGCTCTCTTTAAATTTATAGTGAATATATTGATCAATTATATTTTCCTTAAAATCAAAAATCGGATATTACTTGATCAAATTTCAAATACTATTGACGGGATGCTTGCTTTAAACCATAAATGAATTTCTTTATTTGCAAACCAAATATTATGAAACTTTCACTTTAAAACTTTCTGGTTGCACCATACAGATTTCCTTCTCAATGCTACCATTAAGAAAGGCAATCTTAACATCCATTGGTATAACTCCAGGTCAAAGTGAGCCACCAATGCCATAATAATCCTAAAAGAATGCTTGATGAAAACTAGGGAGAAAGTCTCCTTATAGTCAATGTCCTCTTTTTGAGTGGATCCCTTTGTGACAAGATGTGCCTTATACCTTTGACATTACCTTTCGAATCCCGCTTGGTTTTGAATACTCATTTACAACCAATCGGTTTCTTTCCTTCAGGCAACTCTACTAAATCCCAAACATTATTGTCCTTTATGGATTTTAACTCATCTTTCATGGCATTTGACCACTTAGTGGAGTGAATGTTGAGTTTGGCCTCATTCAAGGATGTGAGGTCATCCTCTAGCCTTATGTCAAACTCATGCTATTGGAGATAAACTATATAGTCATTTGTAATGACTGATCTCCTCTTCCTAGTTGATCTCCTAGGCACTTGTGATTGAGAATTTTCAGTTTCTACCTCACTAGAATGATCTACTTCAGGATGAACTGTATATATATCTTGTAAGGATGCAACTGTATTTTCATCTTGATGTGGAACAACTACTTTATCATTTGGAATAATTGTCATGGGTATAACAATATGTTCTTTCTTAAATATGAAATCTTTATGTAGTTGGCTCCCACTGTTCTGAATATTCTCAAAAAAAATTTAGCAATCCGTCTTTATGTTCTTAGTGGAGGGACAATAAAACTTAAAGCCTTTATACCTCTCAGAATACGCTACGAATAAACTGCTAACTGTCCTTGAGTCCAACTTCTTCTCATATGTTATATATGGCCGAGCTTCCGCTGGACAACCCCAAACATAAAGATTCCTAACACTGAGAGATTTCCCAGTCCATAACTCATATAGGGTTTTAGTTACTGTTTTGCTAGGTACTTTATTAAAGAGGTGACAACCATCTTTAAGGCTTCACTATATAATGACTTTGGTAGAGTAGTGTGAGCTGTCATACTCCCAACCATATCCTTTAGTGTGTGATTTTATCTCTCAGCAATACCATTTTGACGAGGTGTCCCTGATATGGTGTACTAAGCGATAATACCACTCTTTCAGAAATTGACAAATGATTCTGGACATTTACCTGATTCGTCATATCTGTCATAGTACTCACCACCATGATCAGATCTAATGGCTTTAAACATGCCCAATGATTGGGATTTCTCATGAAACAAGTGTAGGTACCTATAACGAGAGTAATTGTCTGTAAAAGTGATGAAATATTCATGACCATTCCAAGAAGCTGTAGGGAATGGACCACAAATGTCTGTATACACCAAATTAAGACATCTGAACTTCGTCTAGTACCAAACTTTCTAATGTTTCTTTAATTAATTTTCGCTTAGTGCCTATGTCATTCACATATAGAGACTCAGTATATAAAGCATGAAGTTTCAATTTATATAGCCATCAATCAGAATTCTAGTACCAACAACTTTAGGTTTGGAAAGTAGACTAAACATTTCATTATCAAGAGTGACAGTAAAACTAGATCTGTCTAACAAATGAAATTGAAATATGATTCCGCCTAAAAGGACGGTACATATAAAGTCTCATCCAAATCTAAAACAAAAAACCAGAATCTAATTTAAGCCTACAAACTCCAACAACTTTAATTGCAACTTTATTTCCATCACTCATGTATACGTATCGCTCAGCTGGGCTGGGCCTCCTTTGCGTTTGAAAGTTTCGCATTGAATCGCTTATGTGAATTATCTATTCATAATTTATAAAGTAGCACTAAAGCTAAATTAATCTCAGAACAAACATAAATATGAGATATACCCGCTAAATAGCCATTTCTGATACTTTATGCATTCCTACTTAAGGTGGCTTACTTTCTTACAGAAGAAGTATGCAATGACCTTAGGCTACTTTTTCTGCACTTTTGCCACTTAGGATCAGCCACTGTAGTAGTGTTTATGTTCCTCCCTTTAGTTTCACTTTCCTTTTCTTATTAGAAGTTTACCCTGGATGCTAAGTGAGCACTGACTTTATCGGGCATAGCACTTCTAATAGTTATAGGAATAGTGTACTTTATGACCATTAGACACCTCTTGTAAGATCTCTCCCACTTACCATAATTTACCTTTTCTTTACTGAACTTTTATTAGTGATAGTAGAGATCCATCAATCTTTAAGGTGTACTCTAGGTGCATGAATTCAAGAACGATCATTTACGTGGTCTTACCACTTCTTAAAGTTTGTACCATTCAATTTAAACTACATAAATGTACAATTTCTCATCAGTTTAACATAAACATTGCATTTAATAAAATTCTACTGTAATAGCCATAAAAAAAATGAATTTCAGAAAATGCAACCAGTTTAACCGATAGAGCTGCCGGTTAAACTTTCAGAACAAGTTGTGTCTCTATATGCCAACACTGTACTGGCCCAATATAGATATCCTAAAGTCTAGGTCCTATGTAAGAGAACAGCCTTCCTTTTGGCCGACTGTCACTTTATAGGATTGGTCCTAAAGTTTAAATAATCTATATTGGCCATATAATATATGTAATGACCCAGCCATAATGACAACCTTCCTTTGGGCCGATTGCCACACGCATGGGCCACACAAATTTATGCATCTGGATTCTTGTTCCGCCATCGGACTAGTTGATGAGGGTAATACAATATGGGCCTATAGTGTGACAACCTTCCTTTGGGCCGATTACCACACACCAAGGTTCTCCCATTTGCATTACCCACATCAAGTATCCGACGCCGTACATAATTCGGCCAAACAATAGTCTTCCTTTGGGCCGGCTATTGTCCGCATGAACTACATACGCAATTAAATAAGCTCTTTTATAAATTCTTTAGCTTGAACATGTATATATCTTTATCTGTGTGTTATTAACTGTAGTATACATCAATATTCATCATGCTAGACAATATAAGCAATAACATAAATATTAATGAAGCGGAAGCATGTAAGGGTACACATAACCATGATAAACAAACACTTCAATGCCTACTTTATGTCAACTAACTACTGTTTTGTCATGTCTAATGCCTGTAATACTGTAGTGCTCGTCAAGAGCTTCAAAACGGCTGTTTACATGCCCAAAACAGAGGTCGTATGAGCCCGTAACGGCTAATTGAAGTTTCTATTGGTAAAACGGGTCTGCAGTGCTTATCGGGTCTGAATCAGACCCGACCCGCAATGGTTAAGTTATTGGTTTCCTTTCTTATTGGGCCGGGTTTAAATAAACTGGATAAAACCCAATTAGCTTTAATGTGAGAACAACTAAGAATAGATTAAATGAGTTTCCTTATTAGATTTAAATTTTGTATCTATATCAAAATTCAATCCTATTCAATCTCACAATCCCAAATTAAGGAAAGCTTAACTCTCAAGAAAAGGAAAAAAAAAATTTGCCCTTCTAGCCGCCGGCCCATGGTGGCCGGCGGCTGTTGCCCACCCTCAAGGGGCCGCACGCATGCAGGACCTGCATGCGTGCACTGAATGGTTTTTTTTTTTTTTTAATGTGCATGCGCTGGAAGCTCCAGCGCATGCAACTAATCTCTTTTTTTTTTTTTTTTTTTAAATACCTTGTGCTGCATGCATTGCTTGCATGCAGCCGACTATGCTACAGTTTTTTTTTTTTTTTTAACTGTAGAATAACACACAAATCAAATTTTATAAAAATATATATACATGTTAAAGTCAATAAAAATCACTCCTTTTAACCTTTTGATCCAACATATGAGACACAAAATATTTATTGAATCAAAGGAGATAATTTTATGATATTTATATATCGAGATCATAATTTCTGTAGATCCCTATGATCTGATAAAGAGGAGGCTCTGATACCAATTGTTAGATCTAAATTTATTCCATACAAGATCTACATATACTGTAAGACTCTTTATCATGATCAAAAGGAAGGAAGGTTTTAGGCATACCTGATTCCATTACGAAGAGGATGCCGAAGGTTGCACGATCTCGAGGACACCGGGTTGAAGGAGAGGATTCTTCTCTCCAGCCACCAAGTTCTCTTCTTTATCCTTAGAGGAGATGAGAGGCCTCTAAGAGAGAGATGATTATTCTTGTTGGTGGAGAGGGAACCCTACTCATGATATATATAGCATCAAGAAACCCTAGTTCAACTCATCATAGATCTAGGCCCTTAATTTATAATACGAGTTCCACACGTGTAGATGAGTCCCACATTCTAATTTAAATACACTTATGGCTAAGTGTAATTGAAAATGTGTCTAGACCCAAACCATTTAGGTTTGATCAATTCTTTATTGGGTCAAACAACATAGGTTAAGTAGGCGGGTGCAAATATCCAATTGACTTGATTAGGCCCAAAATAAATTAGACTTTAAAACTAATAAGTCTAACATTTGTTACTGTAACTGTTGGATACTCGCAAAGATTAAGCCAATGATATATGAACACCATTCATCAAAAGAAAAATAAAAATAAAACACAGCCGAATGAGACTCTAATAGCCCAACTCTCTGCTTCCTATTCTTATTAGATACACTCCAGCTTTGTTATGTGGCACTGCATTCTCCACCTTCATGCACATTGTTCCTTTCTGCGCAGGAATTGACTGGAGTAACTTCAAAACAGCTCTTCCTACCATTTTCAGGTGATCAAACCGCAAGCGCGCAGAGGCAGTGAGCAGCCTAACCAGTGAGCAGGTTTCCGCCTCGTTGAACTTCTCATCCCAATTCATTACGTCGTCTTCATAGCGTCGATAACTGGCTTTGCCTGCCTCCATCATGTTTCTGATTACAGAAGGCTCGAGTGTTACAACCTCTCCAACCTCAAAAGGTTCGGTCTCTGAGCTGATCTCATTGATCCTCTTGCTATAAGAGAGTGCCTGGACAGATCTTGCAACTAGTGAAAGGAAAAGAAGGGAGATTAGGCTCGTTTTCGCCATTAATCTACAGGTTTGAAGGGCTTTTTAGTCTACAAAGCATTATGGTTATTGGGAGTACATATATATAGAAGCATTGGAAGAAGACAATGAAAGATATTCTAACTCTTTCTTGGGGAAGATGATTAAGAGGTTAAAAATAATAGACATACTTTAGTCAGTTCATTGTTGGTGTGTGCTAAGTCAAATTTAGCACTTAATATAATATCAAAACACTTCATTAGTTTAGTTTAATAGGACATTCTTATTATTTCCTTCTGTATATAGCTACTAAACTACCAATTGATGATTTGGAAAATATTTGAAAAATTAATTGAGTTAATCATTTGCTTGTAAAATATATGAAAAGTTTGCTAATAAGAAATTATCAAAATTCAAAAGTCAAATAAGATTTATTTGAACAGTAAGTCTAATGTGTGGCGGACAAGAAACATGCAAATCTTCCTATTCACGCTTGAATATTTGGACACCACCAACACCCTCGTACGCTCTCCACACTTAAGCACCGGCCCTTTTCTGTTGGGTTTATTCATGTCCAACCTGCTAAGCAGCCACAACTCGAATCCACTTCAGCCATTTGACCCTCAGGTTAAACAGGCCTAACCCGACAACACTGGAGTCCGACCCGCCTGTGCAACTCAATTCGTAGCTACAGTTTAGACCCGGATCCGACCCAACCCGCAACTACAATTGCAGACCCACTTGCACAACAGACCCGTTTACAGTCAGGTTTGATTTTCAAGCTGTTTCTCAGCCATCCGGAGTTTTAATCGTATTGTTGGTCAGCTGATACAGCAACAGGAAACACCGAGTTGAAGACTCGGGATCGAAAGCGTAGAAGATCTACCACTAGCAAGCAATCGAGACTAATCACCACACGGTAAAAAACTCCAAGTTTAACGTGGTTCGATAAGAGTGCCTGCGTCCACTGGAAAGAGCGAAGAAACTTAATTGAAAACAGAAAAAAATACAAGAGTTAAGAAGATCTCTCTCACACAACTCTCAATAGTGAAAATCTCTCATAAACTTGATTTGCTTTCAAAGGCTACTCTCAAGGGTTAATATAGGCACCTAAGATGGTCCTAGTTCAATTCAAACTTCAACAATCCAATCAGCACTGCCTCAGAGAAAGAAGGAAACCCAAATTAATCCAAACTGGAAACATAACAAAAAAAAAAAAAAACTGTCAGAACCTGACATTAGTCGACTAAATCTTAAAATAAGTCGACTAATAACATGTATTAGTTGACAACTCGAACAAAATTGGAGAACCTAACTCTCTGTTGGCAACCACTAGCCGACTATACTAAAGTATAAGTCGACTAGGCTAAATCATAAGTCGACTAGCATACTTATTAGTCGACTTATAACATGCACAAGTCTTGTATATGTCCATGCTTGATCTTTTAAGCGTGTAACAGCTCCACCTGAACCTGTATTTGTGGGGAGAGAGAGAAAAAATCTTGTTGATAGAGTTTATTAAACTCTGTTGAAGCTTAGCCAAAAATCGATACAATCAATGGTGACAAATACGAGAGCGTATTAGTCATATTAATGGTGGATTGCACGGGAGAAATAAGCTTTAGTCGACAAGGGCAATGACCTAGTCGACTAATGATCCAAATAGAGAGTTGAAAAATCTGTTTCACTACAAATTAGTCGACTAGGACAAATTTCTAGGCGATAATAGGGTTATTAGTTTACTAGGTTATTTTTTAGTTGACTAATGTTGCTGCAGCGGCCCAGTTTTCAAATCTGATTCTGAATTCATTTCTGATCCGAATTAGGTGTTTTTGGGTTCATTTTCTTCATGATTTCTTTGGTTATATAAGGAGGGGCAGTGTCCCCAAAACTTGTAACCTGTAATTGATTGATTCAATGACTCTCTCTTCTTGTCCCGAGAACATAGGTAAATTGCCAAATCTCGTTAAATATTGTGTTCCATCTTTCTTTTCTTTATTTAATTGTTCGTGTGATTGATTGACTATTCTCTTGTGGTCATCTTCTTTGTTGCGTGGGATTCCCAACAGTGTTCTTCTCTAATGAATATGAAGTACTCAAAATACTAACAATTTGAGCCGTTTTTGAAGTGTTGGAGTTGTAGACGATAGCCTGACGCAATCCAGCAGACATCAGCAGGACATAAGGTCAAATGTGGTCATCGTCAGGAAAGTTTTGTGACAACAGTCATTTAATTGCATATTCTTAATAATTCATTCTATAGGATTTTATCGGCCAACTGTTATCCGCATATTGGTGAGCTTGTGTGTATCTGCTTCATGTGATTTCTATTTCTTAATATTGATTGCGGTACCTGCATAATGTAATTATTATCTTTAATTTATTCATGTTTGAAATTGATTAGCCCACACTTGTTTCTTTGTTAATCACGTCCGCCAGCATTCTCAGTTTTAATCTGTCCTATCTAAGATCGAATTTTATTGGTGAAGCATAATTTCGATAGTAACCACATTGACACATTTCACATCAGATCATTTATTGAATCGATGGATCAGATTATCTTATAAGGCGTTTCGTGAAAAAGTACGCAAGAGATACATTGCAAAAGAGAACTAATCTACTAAAAAATAAAACCTGCTTGTATAAATGTGTGTGTAGATCACATATATGAATCAATGAATCAATATAGATCACATATATGAATAAGTTGGTAATATTATTTGTGTATGCTTACAGATGACATATATGAATCAATGAATCAGATTATTCTATAAGGCTTTTCTTGAAAAAATATGTAAAAGTTATATTGCAACGGAATAGCATACTAATCTACTAAAATCGTTAATCTTTTATTGAAGAGAAAAAAAATAGTTAAAATTTTAAATTATTAGGGCAACACAGAATGGGGCAAAGCCATTGCTTTACAAAGTTTCTTAAGGATCCCTCAAGTATAATAAAATATCAAGAAAGCCCTCCTATCCACTGATTTAATATTTCAAGAACAATAACTGTCACAAGTTTTTCCTGCCTGCAGATCCAAAATTTCCTCAGAATGTTAAAATCATTAAGATTCTAGTCTAAACTCTAATCAGTGTCTTATCTGTGGATTAAGATCTCACTTGACTTTTTCCGTGTGTACGTGATAGTGAAAACAGTTGAATCGGGAGAGAGAAGCACATAAAAAAATATTTGAAAATTGAGAAAAACAGAAGTAGATTTGTAGTTTTGTAGATTTATGTGCAGAAAAAGATTAACTGGCTATTTTGAAATTGTTACTTTTCCTTTCTTCAATGACTTACAATTAACAATCGGGAGTCTGGGATTTATGTGCAATATTCCTTGGAAACTTTTCCTGTAAAAAAAAAAAATATCCTCAGACACTTGAATTGCATATAATAGAAGGAGAAGCAGATTATACGCCCGAGAAACACCATTTATGGCATTAAAATGTCATGAAAAAAATACAGCTCAAGAGGTCAAGCTTGAAATTTTGAAGCAGTGCCATTCCTACAGGCAAAGTACTCGTTCTCGCCAAAAATACAGGCATTCAAATGACAGTTCACTTCCGGGAGGATCTTGTCGACAGCTGATGAATGTTTTAGCATTCACAGGAATGTCACAAGCTCGAGTCAATGCCGCCAGCCATAATCAGTTCTTCGGAGAAACTTGCTGCTTGGAGGTGCCTCTTTGTGATGGGGAAGCAGTAAGTTCGAGGATAAATCTGTACTAATTCAGACAATTTTTTTTTTTTTTAACTCAAGAGAAAATAGTTCACTTCCCTGCTTCCTAATCTTAGCCTTATTGTGTAGAATTCGGCTTCTCTCTCTGGCACTGCAATATCTTTCTCCACACAAATAGATTTGACCAACTTCGACCCAGCTCTCTCCATCAACGATTTCAGGCCATCCACACGCACGCGCATTGGTGAGGTGAAGAACGTAACCAATGTGCTACTTTCCCCATTGATGATGTTCTCATCACACTTTAGTATCTCGTCACAGTGTTGACTATTGACATCACAGGCCTTCTCAGGCATCTCCCAAGAAATGTTGAGAAGTTGGAGAGAAGCAACAGATACTGCAAGGAAGAGGATGTAGATTAAGTTTCCTGTGGCCATATTTAGTCTTGAAAGGCAATTTCAGTCTACAGAGCAATATGGTTACTGGGGTATGCATATATACATACATGAAGGAGTACTTGAGAAGACATGAAAGAAGATTCAACTGTTTCTTGGGGAAGATAATCGACGACTTTAATTAAACATAACATGTATAGTTTAGTTATTAGTCGGTGTGGTTAAGTATTCAAACACCTTGTTAAATTAGTTAGGAGCATTCGTATTATATAACTAAGCAAATAAAAATTGGATAACTTGATGTTTGCCAGTGGAAGAGGAAAGAAGAACCTTGGCGATAAGAAATGATCAAAATTGAAAAAGTCAAACATGAAAAGAAGAAAAAGAAGTAAAAGAAGAATGCGACGAAGAATGTGTTATGTTTGGTGTCAAAGAAGCTTATGAGTCTTGGTGCGCACACTTAAGATGCAACTTGCTATGCAAGTTTAGTATATATATGAATCACATATTATACAAGTTTGTCTCCCTCCCTGCAAAAAAGTGTTACATGTAACAGATATCTAGTATTGTTGGCTCAAAACACATATATTGTAATGTACAATCAATACAGTTCTAATGAAGACAGTTCTTATTATCGGATGCCCTAACATTCTTCATTTGCCCCGCTATGCACGGTGCACCCTCTAGCGGCCTTCAATGGATGTCAGTGTCACACTGTTAGAAGTACCAATTCCCTGACTGCTCGAAAGGAAATCCCTTTCGAGTGTGCTTCTCATCTGGGAGAATGCAGGTTGTTTTGGAGTTGGGAGAACTTCAGATTCGCTACTGAGCATTGAAACAACGACCGACATGGTAGGCCGATCTGCTGCACTATCTTGCACGCATAGCAGTGCCACGTGTATTGATCTCAAGACTTCATGCAGCGATTGTATTTCTCCCAGTGAGGGATCTATCAGCTCTACTACTTTTCCTTCATTCCACAATTGCCAAGCCTATATGTAACGTTAATTTCCAGTATCAGTTCCTGCACTGCAGAAAATATAGAACAGAGTTACAGAAGCTACTTACATATCCAAGGAGAGATGCAGAGCTTTCTGCATGCTGAAATGCAGTGTTCTTCTTGCCACTGATTATCTCTAGAAGTATAACCCCAAAGCTAAAAACATCAGACTTCACAGAGAACAGGCCACTGATAGCATACTCAGGCGACATATAACCACTGAAATTAAGGGAAGAGCCCAAGTTATTATTAGTCTCAGGCTAGTGTGCTATTTCAGAACAAAAATTTTGCTTACAGTGTGCCGACTACCCTGCTTGTATTAGCTTGATTCTCGTTTGCTCCAAATATTCGAGCCATCCCGAAATCAGATATCTTGGGGTTCATTTCGCTATCCAAAAGTATGTTGCTAGCTTTCAGATCCCTATGGATGATTCTCAATCTCGAGTATTTGTGCAGATACAAAAGCCCTTGAGCAATGCCTTCGATGATGTGAAAACGTTTGGCCCATTGTAGTTCTGCTCCTTTGATCGGATCTGTCAAAAATTCTCAGAATTGAGTATCTAGGAACAATTGAGAGTCAAGATATTGAATTGTTAATGGGGGGCGGTTAGAATAATAACGATTTACAAACCGAAAATGTAGCAATCCAAGCTCTTGTTAGGCATGTAGTCATAGAGTAGCATCTTCTCTTCATTCTGAATGCAATAGCCAAGAAGCCTAACAAGATTAGTGTGCTGCAGCTTAGAAATAAGGGCAATCTCATTCTTGAATTCTTCTTGTCCTTGTCCCGAACTCTTTGATAGCCTTTTCACTGCAATGGACTGGCCCTCCAATACCGCCTGAATATGTCATGGACAACTTTAGAACACTGTTTGTGCAGTGTAATTTTCCTAAAGAAATTATATGTAAAAGAACTTAGAGTACTCAATTAACTTCAGGAGAGATCTAATAGTGCAATATGCCAAAGTTTATGTGCCATGTGTTAGATCTAAATTTATTCCATACAAGATCTACACATATACTCTAAGCCTCTTTATCATGATCAAAGGGAAGGAGGGTTTTAGGCATACCTGATTCCATCACGAAAAGGATGCGCTCTCGAGGACGCCGGAGTTGAGGGAGAGGATTCTTCTCTCCAGCCACCAAGTTCTCTTTCTTTATCCTTAGAGGAGATGAGAGGCCTCCAAGAGAGATGTTATTGTTGTTAGTGGAGAGGGAACCCTACTCATGGTATATATAGCATCAAGAAACCCTAATTCAACTCATCATAGATCTAGGCCCTTGATTTATAACACGAGTTCCACATGTGTAGATGAGTCCCACATTCTAATTTAAATACACTCATGGTTAAGTGTAATTGAAAATGTGTTTAGACCCAAACCATTTAGGTTTGATCAATTCTTTATTGGGTCAAACAACATAGGTTAAGTGGGCGGGTACAAATATCCAATTGACTTGATTAGGCCCAAAATAAATTAGACTTTAAAACAAAAATAAGTCTAACAATCTCCCACTTGGGCCAAACAAGTCATACTGAATAGATATTATGCATAACTTTATGACGTCAAAACTTTAACCACCGACAAAACACGTTTCAAAACAATCTGGTCCATTAAGTGTCCTGCCACCGAACATGGCGATCGTTACCTTCTGTATAATCGAGGTAGGACCTTCCACATCACAAGTTTCAGAACCCCTAACGACATAGATCAAATGTAGACGTGTGGCATGGAAATGTCCTCTGATCAAATAAGGTACAATTCTAACTGGTTTCCACTTTATGACTCCAACGAGTCTAGCCTTATGACTCCAACGAGTCTCACTTTATGACTCCAACGAGTCTAACTGCTAATTCAATAAACTCAAATGCGTAAAAGTAAACTTTAGGAAAATCAGTTATAAATTTATTTATCAGAATCAACAAATATCTATAAAGTGCACTTAGAAATAATGTCTGTTACATAAAATTATCCACTCCCACAAAATCAGGATATCATAATGACTAGTCATCCTCATATGAGCAATATGCTCTAAGAAGACTTTAGGTGAAAGTCCTTTAATGAGTGGATCTGTAATGTTAAGAATAGTGTCATCACTATGAACAGACAAAATATGATTCCGAACTTTATCATTGATGACAAGAAACTTGATGTCGATATGTTTCGACTTTGCTGAACTCTTGTCACTATTGCAGTAGAGCTTTATAGCTCTTATTATCACAGTATAGCTGTAATAGCCTCTTGACTAAATCCACCATCTTCCTACAATAAGGAAAATGTAAAATGAAGTGGATTTTCTATTGCCGATACATCCAGCATAATCTGAATATGTGTATCCAATCAGCTGCAACTGATCAGATTTCATGTAGTCTTTTATGGATATCGCATTACCTTCTACGCAGTCTTCTAGAGATCAATCCCATGATTGATCAAATATCTGCAAAGTTTCTTAACGGTATATGCTATGTCTGGATGGGTACAAACTTGAACATACATCAAACTTTCAACCGCCGATGCATATGAAATGTCTTTCATTTGTTCTTTCTGAAGGTCGTTCCTGAGACATTAGAGTAAACTCAACTTATCTTCCTTAGAACAATTCTTCATGCCACATCTATCTAGCACCTTATCGATATAGGCCTTTTTGTGATAAACCTAATATTCCACGTGTACTGTCAAGTTGAATCTGGATGCCTATCACAAAAGAAGCTTCTCCAAGATCTTTCATCTCAAAGTTCTTTGAGAGAAAACTCTTGGTGTCAAGTAAAAGAACCATATCGGTACTTGCTAGTAGAATGTCATCCACATATAGCACAAGAAATATAAGTCTACTCTCTTTAAATTTATGGTAAATGTATTGATCATCTACAATCTTCTTAAAACCAAAATCCGATATTATATGATCAAATTTCAAATACCATTGACGGAATGCTTGATTTAGACCATAAATGAATTTCTTTATTTGTAAACCAAATATTTGTAGGATCACCTAGAGGGGGGTGAATAGGTGATGGCTAATCTAATGGTCACTTAATGCCAAATAATGCGGAAGTAAAAACTATTATGACCTAAACTAAACTCTTACACTAAACACCACATATAACACAAGAGTGTTGCCGAATTCCCCGTGAAGGGCTCTGGACAAACTCCTCTAGATTCCCCTAGATAAGGGTTGAGGTGCCGCGTTGGCTCTCTTGGTTAAATACAAGTGTTAGCAAACAAACCCAAGCATATACAATATGAGCACACAATGAATATCTAGCATATAAAGATGAGCACAATAAAAGTATGCAAGATATAAACAAAAGACAAAGAGAGAGAGTGTGAGCAATCGCAAACACAAGGGATTTGTTTCGAGGTTCGAGCACCCTTGCTCTACATCCCCACCTTCGACACACGAAGGATTTCCACTATAATCGATCCCACCGGATCACTCGGTGCCGCAACACCTACAACTCTCGGACTCCCTAGTCCGTACACACCACAAGCCCCACAAGCTCGCCGAGGCCGCACCTCAAACAACAAGTTCGCACCCGAACTCGAAACACCGCGGACACACACATCCGCCTCCTCAAAGTACAAGAAAGAAGTCTTTGGTGATCATAAAACTTTGATCACCTAAAAACAATCTCACTACAATACTCCTATAGGATGAATAGCAATGATAGCTCAAGTGTTTGTGTGAGAAAAACAAGGATGAGAATGGTGGAGGAAAACTCAAGAAAATCTCTTTTAACACTCTTGATAAAAACTCTCCTTTTGATTGGAAATATTTGCTCTAAAACAAGTGGAGAAAACCTCTTAAAAGAGTTGGGAAAACTGGTGAAAAATCCACTTGAAAATCTTAATCAAAACAGCCCCCAAATGCCCCATTTTATAGAGTCTGGAAAACTAGCCGTTGGGGTCTGTCAGGCCTGTCGGTCGACCGTCCGGCCGACCGGCCAACGGTCATATTTCAGACCGTTTGAGCCATCGGTCGACCGAGCCAAGATACAGAGAGCAAGTCTCTCTGTCCGGTCGACCGCTCGGTCGGCCGGGGCCTTTCCAGAGAGCAAAGCTCTCTGGACGGTCGACCGGGTCGGTCGGCCGGCCATCCTACAGAACTGGCGTGCACGTCTGTGCACGTCAGTCCACCGGGTCGGTCGACCGGCTTAAGCCAGAACAGAAAACTTAGGGATTTAAAACTTGATCTTTTTGGCTGAAATAAAATCCCATAAAATATAGAAAAATCTACAAAAATAGTTTTACCAATATACTTTGATAAACAAACATGCTTGCACAAAATCAAGGCATGTTACAAATATTTTGAACTATTTTTATAACTTGAAAAATATGGTTCAAACTAAAACAGTATTTTCCAAAACTTATTTTTCCAAACTTTATTTTTCCAAAACATCTCCAAATACAAAAACAAGATATTTAAACAACTTTGAAAGCATAGGGTGTATGGATATAATCCACTACACAAACATGGTGAAATGTCTATGTTTTTGACATTAAGCTCTAAACATGATTTTGGTTAAAAGACATGTATATGAGAAATACCAAAAACCAAAATAGTTTTTTTCCAAAATGAAAATTCTTTTCTATAACAAACTAAATCAAGAGTGTGTGTGTATATGATACTTGAGCAATCCACCAACTACTCTATCCTTTACATTTTAACTAAAAATAAAATCTTATAAAAATAAACCTAGACACAAGTCTTCATCTTCTTGAAGTCTTCACTTGAAGCCTTCTCATCTTCTTGACTTGGTCCAAACACGATCCATAGAGCCAGACTCCTCTTGAGTACTTGATGTGGTCTTGATGCACAAGCTCTTAAATCAAACCGTGCTAGCTCTAAAACTTGACTTCAAATTCTTTGTTGAAGCTATGCACCTACTAAGATCTTGATCATAAATCTGTCACTAATTAAACACAAGATCATTAGTACTATAACTACATGAGTTGATCATCATCAAAACTAGAGTGAAGGGCTTTCGGGCCAACAATCTCCCCCTTTTTGATGATGACAAAACTCATGAAGTTATATATGCATGGATTAAAGTAAAGCTCCAAAGAAGCTCTCCCTTAACTCATGCATCACAAATAAACAAAATAAATATGCAATGAGGCACATAAACATGTATGCAAATGTAGGAGTAAACATGCTAATCAAGCATAAAACAAAACAAATTCTTTTTTCCTATTTGCAAAACAAAACATATATGCATAAACAATCCTTTTTCACAAAATATGCATATAAATCCAAAATCTTTCTCCCCTTTTTTGTCAATCATCAACAAAGGGGTAAAAACACAATCAACAAATTTTTCTCCCCCTTTTTGTCATAAACAAAGAGACCAATAAGGGGTGTAAATAAATAAGTCAATAAAAGGTTATATGTGATATATATTCATGAAGAGGAAGACGGTAAAGTAACTTCCCTACACATATACATTACATGAAAGAAGGATGACAAGCCCTAATTCACATAACGTATAATATGTAATGCATAAGAAGAGATGTGAAGCTCCCCCTACACACGTGTACCACATAAAGAAGAGTTGTCAAGCTCCTCAATATACAATACACTCAACATGAATCTATATGTAGAAGAGATGTTAAGCTCTCCTTGCATATAGGCAATATAACTCAAAAATTTGATTTTTCTTATAAAACAAAATTTTGAATAAAACAAATCTTGAGATATCAAATAAACAAATTTTTTTTTAAAATTTTGATACCAATTTTAAAACATAATGCATAACCTTAAAAAATTTGAAGAAGCTTAGCATAAATAAAGTTTGTGCTTTTAAACATGTAAATCGATTTTAACTTAAGAACAAAAACAAAACATATATATGTATGAAAAATGAGTATACCAATTGAAATTGATACAAACATATATAAGAAAATAAAATATGAGTATATACAAAAATAGAGTCAAATTGATACCAATTGAAATGATTCAATGATACCAATTGAAACAATAATAGGATTATGTGTATATCTCATAAACATTAAAGAATAAATAACTAGTTAAAATAATTTTTGAAAAACTAGTTAAAGATCCTTAAAAAATATCAAAACAAATCATATGTATTTCATGAATCATACCAAATACAAGAATTGACACTCGATCTATGAAGCTCAAAAATATGTTCATGAACCAAAGTCATGACAAACAAATAAAGTGTGAGTGTATAAAGATTATGTATATAGCATTTTCATGAAAATAGTCATTAAGGCTCAAAATGATCAAAACAAATTCTTCATTTTATTTTATCAAACAAAACATGAAAATTTATTTTTCATAAAAACAAAACAAACTTTTAGGTATATGTATGATTTATCTAAATCTAACAATATGCATACATATCCTAAATATAAAATGAGTCTATTAATAGTATTTGCATGAAGGCAAGAGACTCAAAAAGGATATACATGTATATTTATTAGATTTGAATAAAAATACATATACATGAAATAAAACATGAAAATAGGCAAAACAAGTATAAATGAGAGAATCATCAAAACTAGCCTATATATGTGCATATAGTGGGTACAAATGAGCATGAAGTGCAAACATATATGAATCAATTTGTTCTCACTATTTGTACATGTATAAATACAAGTTTTGATAAAAACTACATTTAAACTAGTATTTACCACATGAAGCACATAAAACATGAACATGTTAAAAATCTCACATATGAAATAAGCATGTAAAATAAATTAGGAGTTTAGAAATAGTTAC
This sequence comes from Agave tequilana, assembly GCA_038442645.1. NCBI lineage: Eukaryota > Viridiplantae > Streptophyta > Magnoliopsida > Asparagales > Asparagaceae > Agave > Agave tequilana. Next base: position 347,608 of record JAVJIF010002909.1, read on the forward strand.
CAAACTAAGAAACTACTCCAAATCTCCAAACATGGTGGTTGTCCTACCAAAACTCCTTGATAGCGGTGCATCCATATATGTGTCCATCAAGTCCAAGTGCATCCACCATCAAGGCACCATCCCTCTCACGTCGTGTGAGAGCCCTCACCTACATCAAAAACACATGGTGAGGGTTTTGGTACCCATTTTCTTTTGGGTCCTTGGGGGTTAGCTTTGTAAGGCACCCAAACATTTTTATTTTTAGCAAAATTTAAAACATGCAACTTATCAAAACAAAATTTTGCTAAATGGCCTTTGCGGTCACAATGTGTACACTTGTACTCCTTAGTATGCTTATGTGTATGCGTATGATCGTGACGTGCAACATAAGCATATGCATGATGATGATGTGCATGAGAATGTGGAGCTTGTTTCTTTGAAAACATAGACTCCAATCTAGTGTGGTTAAATTCACATGAGCTCAAAGTAGAACTCAAACAATCCATTTTATTTTTCAAAAGATTAATCTCATTTTCATTAATAGTAGCATGTAAAGCATGATGAAAATGAGAATCATTTTTCTTATTCTTTTTCGAAACAAAATCCTTTTCTTTTTCACAAATTTTTTTTTCAAAGAGTTGTTTTCTTGAAAAGCAATTTCCTTTTGTTTCTCCACCAAGATAATTTCATTTTCAAAATCATATTTCCTTCACACAAATCATTCAATTTAGACATCAAGGAAATATTTTCATTTTTCAAATCTTCATTTTCTTTTTCTAAACATGCAACCTTAGTTCTAAATGAATCATTTTCTTTTTGCATGCAAACAAAATCCTTTTTCAATTTTTATTTTCTTTCTTAATCATGTCATATCTCTCAAGTAATTGTTGGCAAAATGAAGTGAGCTCATCATATGACATGTTTTCATCATCTAACTCGGATTCGGTAGTTACCTCAAGGGGGTTATCCCCTTGGACCATATAGCACAAGTTGGAGGTGTTGCTTCCAACGTCCGAATCGCTCCCCGCATAATATAGATCCTTTTCGCCGAGGGAGGTGAGGGTGTTCCAAACTATAAAAGCCGAATCAATGTTAGAAATCCTAGATAAATAATCATCATTTAGGGTACTCTTTAAAGCATTAAGGGCTTTTGCATTAGCCTCAATATTCTTGCCATTTAAACAATAATCATTAGTGATGGCAAGGTAAACATGAATGCCTAGTGCCTTGAGGTACAAAGACATCTTAACCTTCCAAATTTGGATGTTAAGAATGTCAAACATGGGTGGTGACATGAAATCCATGGTGTGTGTACAAATAATGTGATTAGCCTAAAATGAAGATCTTTAACTCTAGGTTGTAAGACCCAAATTCAGAGCACTTGGCTCTGATACCAATTGTAAGATCACCTAAAATCCTCTCACAACAAACTCCTATAGGTAGATATAGCAATGGATGGCTCAAGTGTTTGTGTGAGAAAAACAAGGATGAGAATAGTGGAGGAAAACTCAAGAAAATCTCTTTTAACACTCTTGATAAAAACTCTCCTTTTGATTGGAAATATTTGCTCTAAAACAAGTGGAGAAAACCTCTTAAAAGAGTTGGGAAAACTGGTGAAAAATCCACTTGAAAATCTTAATCAAAACAGCCCCCAAATGCCCAATTTTATAGAGTCTGGAAAACTAGCCGTTGGGGTCTGTCAGGCCTGTCGGACGACCGTCCGGCCAACCGGCCAACGGTCATATTTCAGACCGTTTGAGCCATCGGTCGACCGAGCCAGGATACAGAGAGCAAGTCTCTCTGTCCGGTCGACCGCTCGGTCGGCCGGGGCCTTTCCAGAGAGTAGAGCTCTCTGGACGGTCGACCCGGTCGACCGGCCGGCCATCCTGCAGAACTGGCGTGCACGTCTGTGCACGTCGGTCGACCGGGTCGGTCGACCGGTGCAACGTCCCACTGTCCAAAATACAAGATATGACATGATCGGCGACGTGTACGCGTTGGGAACGAAGTCCCTACGTATACACGTTGAGCCTACTGCAGACCTGTGCAAGATTCTTTATAAGGAAGTATACTGCTGATATGGTATATTACATGTAACAAGAGTACATAACACTGTCCAAAAACATAGTACATATGAGTCCATCAGCATACTGATACAATAACTCGAACAGAAAACAACTGTACAACTATGAAACATACTGAAAGCCAAAAAGAGACGACCAGGTCACGAACCGTCCTACAGTCGCTCAGCCAAACTGTCTAGGTACTCCGCGTCCTCCTCTGAGGGTGTAACCACGGACTCTATATCTGGGCAAGTAAACCCAGGGTCTCAGATGCGACCGAGCAAGTGTGCAAAGGAAAAGAAATGAACAAAGTAATAACATAAACATGCACAGGAAATAAACAAGAACTCTAAATAAAGGACGATAAGAATCATACTGAAATCAAGCATGATCAATGAATGCATAAACATGTGCTATGAGACTTAACAATCGAGGAGATCCGGTCAGGTGGGTGTATCCCGTGCATACCCGGGATCACGGCCTTAAATAGATCCCTGGCTGCTGAGACCAGGGCCAGCCCGCTAAGGCTGTAACATGTAACGGAAACTCAATGAGCTAAAACAATAACGAAAAATGGGAGCTCATGAGCAAAAACATATGGTAGTCAGCACTACCCCGTCCCCTGCAGTGGGATAAATAATGGATCCAGACATCCACCCGACAAGATCTAGTCAAACGTCAAGTCTCCCCAAGCCCAAGTGTTTGTGTTACAATAAGGTGAACATAATCTGATAAGGTCTTATGACTTATCCCTAGTAGTGTGTGTGAGTATCGTGCAGATAACAGGAGTCAGTAACAAAAGTATTTGTAACAGGAACGTCATGTAAAGGGTAACGAGAATCAATTACAGGAATAACCGAGTAACATGTAACAAGGATAAAGTACAAGAATACACCTGCGTAATAAACCATAATCACCATGAATATCCAATATGGGTAAGCCCAGGCTCAACTTTACCACAAAATCCTTTAGGAATAGACAATTTATCAGGAATGTCCACCATAGCGGTAATCGAATATACCAATCAAATGATATGAAGCATATACATGATTTATTTGGAGAAAATAAGAAAAATTATAGGGAAACACTTGCCTTATAAATGAAGTGCTCGCTGTCCTGATCACAACGAGACCAAGAACGCGTGATTCGGACGTTAAACGATCACGTCTAGTCCAAAACACGTTCAGGTTGCTTTTATAATACTTGAAATTAAGGGGTTAAACGTAATTTTTCAGGGTTATAAATGAAATAATCATTATTCAAAAGGGGCTCTTCTGAAATTTACCTTTTATAGGAAAAGGGTTGCGGGTTTGCGGGTTTGTGGTGGAGTTCTGCCCAAACCCATTATGGGTTTGCTGTAAGCAGCGAGCGGCAGCAACAGAATGAAGACGAAGAAGATAAGGAAAAAGGACAAAAGGAAGAAGGAAAGGAAGGGGGTCCGGGTCTGGTGGCTGTGTGGTGACCGCGTGAGGCTCCGGCGACGCTGCGATGGCTGGAGTAGGTGGAGTCGGTGGTGGTGGTGTGGGTTGCGATGCGGTGGGGAAGTGGAGGTGGGGTTGGAGGCGCTCGCGTGGGGCACGCAGCGGCGTTGGGCGGCGGCGTTGGGCGGCGTTGGGGGCGTTGGGCGGCTGCTGGGTGGCGACGGTGATGGGTGGCGTTGGGGTGTGGAGACGGGGGCGCTGGGAGGGAGGGAGGGGAGAGAGAGAGAGAGAGAGAGAGAGAGAGAGAGAGAGAGAGTTGTTGAGGTTTAATGAAAAGGGTTTAGTTTTTAATGGAATGGTTTGGGATCATTAATATGAATGATGTCGGTTAAGGAAGAGTGTAGAAAAGGGAAGAAGGGGTAAAAGTCGGTTATTAGGAATGTTGTAGAAACTTAGAGAAAGTTGGATAGATATTTAGATTAGGATGAGGATTATAAGATTTTATATATTTAAATAATTGGGTCAAAAATTGACTGATTCCGGACAGTCTTGAAAAATTATGAAAAATAAAGAATATTAGTCTAAGATATATGGTGAAATCGGATTGTAAGAATTTAAACCGGTTTGTCAATTAAAAAATCTCGAAAGGCTCAGTGATACCGGGCGACACCTGTTCGGCCGATTTTGGACTTATTCAGAAAAATTGTCAAAAATTCTTGAAAGTAGACAATAAGATTTTAAAGCCTACTACAGAAGTATTCGAGAAATTTTACCCCATTTGCGAATTAAAAATTCTTGGGTTAATCATTTGCGTCGGGTGACACCGATTTAGGACATTGTCCAAACTAATGCGGAAAAAGTTTTAGAAAATGTCAGAAAATCTAAACTATGAGAAAATAATTTTGTGACACTGAAACTAGTACAGTCGGGTTCTCAGGTTGGTCAATTCCCTACGTACTCCATATCGTATATGACGGTGACACGTATCACGACAGCTGAGGGTTACACTTCTACCCACCTAACAAAAAAAATTTCGTCCGCGAAATTTAAATTGATACTTAGAATGCAACAAGTTATATAAAGATGTGATACCTGAGAGTCAGAGAATAGGTATGGGTACTTCTCTCGAACTTCTTCCTCCAGCTCCCAGGTGGAATCTCCCGGGGAATTTGGATCCCAACCAATTCGAACTAAAGAAATCACCTTGTTCTTAAGGACTTTCTCTCTACGATCAAGTATTGTCGCTGGTTGAACATCATAAGTCAAATCCGGTCTCAGCATCAATTCTGAATAATCGAGGATGTGCTTCTCATCAGGCACATATTTTCGAAGTTGAGACACATGAAACACATCATGTACTTCATCTAAGGATGGAGGCAATGCCAGCTTATAAGCAACTGCACCAATTCGTTCTATGACTTCAAATGGTCCAATATATCTTGGACTCAGTTTCCCTTTACTTCTAAATCTGATAACTCCCTGAGTAGGTGATATTTTAAGGAATACATGATCTCCGATCACAAACTCCAAGGGTCTCCTTTTAGAGTCTGCCCATTTTCGCTGACGGTCCTGTGTGGCTTGGAGATGCTTTCTGATTTGAATTACTTTATCCACAGTTTGAGTTATCAGCTCTGGCCCCAGTAGTTTCCGTTCACCAATGTCATCCCAACACACGGGTGATCTACATTTCCGTCCATATAGAGCCTCAAATGGTGACATCTGAATACTAGTCTTGTAACTGTTATTATAAGAGAATTCAACTAAATGTAGGTGATCTTCCCAGGACCCCTTGAAATCCAAAACACAGGCTCGTAGCATGTCTTCCAGAATCTGTATAACTCTTTCAGATTGTCCATCAGTCTGAGGATGGTAAGCAGTGCTAAACTTCAACTTGCTTCCCAGACTAGTTTGCAGGCTTTGCCAGAAATGGGACAAAAATCTTGTGTCTCGATCTGACACAATACTCACTGGAACTCCATGCAATCTTACTATCTCCTGCATATATCGTTCCGCCAAAATCTCAGTGGACTGCCCCACTCGAAAAGGGATAAAGTGGGCACTCTTGGTCAGTCTGTCAACAATTACCCAGATAGCATTGTGACCTTTTGAACTTCTTGGCAGTGCAATCACAAAATCCATCGTAATATGTTCCCACTTCCATTCAGGAATAGGAAGTGGTTGCAATAAACCAGCGGTCCTCTGGTACTCTGCTTTTACTTGTTGACAGACAAGGCATTTAGATATAAATCTGGCTATTTCTCTTTTCATCCCATGCCACCAAAAATGTTGCTTAAGATCCCGATACATCTTTGTTCCACCAGGATGAATAGTATATGGAGAGTTATGAGCTTCTAGCAATAACTCTTGTCTAACGTCTCCCTTAGGTACGCATAACCGCGCACCATATCTCAAAGAGCCATCTTCATGAAGAAGTAAATCCTTTCTCAGTCCCGCTTCCACCTGACCCCTGAACTTTTGAAGTTGCTTGTCACCTGCCTGAGCTTTCTTTATTTTGTCTATTAAAGATGGCTGGAGTTGTAGTGCCATACAATGAGCTACTGCTCCTGGGATAACCACTTCCAGGGTTAATCTTCTCATTTCCTCAATCAACTTCTTCTGTTGTGTGAGGATCATAGCAGCCGGTCTTCTACTTAACGCATCAGGTACCACATTTACACATCCTGGATGGTACTGGAGATTAAGATCATACTCTGCCATGAGTTCCAACCATCTTCTCTGTCTCATATTTAATTCTTTTTGGGTGAAAATATATTTCAGACTCTTATGGTCTGTGAAAATTTCCACTCGAGTCCCCAGTAAATAATGGCGCCAAATCTTCAGGGCGAAAATAACAACCGCCAACTCTAAGTCATGAGTTGGGTAGTTCTGCTCATGTGGCTTGAGTTGTCTTGAGGCATAGGCCACCACTCGACTATGTTGCATTAGCACACAACCAATCCCCTGTCCGGACGCATCACTATGTATAACAAAACCACCCGACTGATCCGGAATAGCAAGAATTGGTGCGGTTGTCAACCTGTGCTTTAGTTCCGAAAAAGCTGCCTCACACTCTTCTGTCCAATTAAACTTCTCCCCTTTCTTGGTCAAATGTGTCAAGGGTTTCGCAATCTTGGAAAATTCTTTCACAAACTTTCTATAATATCCAGCTAAGCCCAAGAATTGTCTCACCTCTGTTACTGATTTAGGAGTTGGCCACTTTTCTACTGCTTCTACTTTCTTTGGGTCCACTCCTATACCTTGGCCTGAAATAATATGTCCAAGAAAGTCCACACTTTCTAGCCAAAATGCACATTTACTCAGTTTCCCATATAATCGTCTCTCTCTCAGCACCTGCAACACGGTCCTCAAATGTTCCGCATGTTCTTCCCGAGTTTTGGAATAAATAAGGATATCATCAATGAACACTATGACAAACTTATCCAAATACGGAGAGAACACCCTATTCATCAGATCCATGAAGACTGCTGGGGCATTGGTGAGTCCAAAAGGCATTACTAGGAACTCGTAATGTCCATATCTCGTGCGAAAAGCAGTCTTAGGAATATCTGATGCTTTCACCTTCAATTGATGATAGCCAGAGCGGAGATCCAACCGGGAAAATATTGTTGCACCACAAAGTTGATCAAATAAATCATCGATTCTGGGCAAAGGATACTTGTCCTTGATCGTCACCTTATTTAGCTCTCTGTAGTCAATACATAATCTCTGTGTCCCATCCTTCTTCTTTGCCAGTAATACTGGAGCTCCCCATGGTGACGTACTTGGTCTAATAAAACCTTTACTCAGAAGCTCTTGAATTTGCTTTTTCACCTCTGCCAACTCTAGTGGCGCCATTCGATACGGTGCCTTGGAAATTGGGGCAGTACCCGGAAGCACATCAATTGTGAACTCAACTTCTCTATCTGGAGGCAATCCGGGTAAATCTTCAGGAAACACATCCAGGAAGTCCCTTACTACAACAGGAATTTCGGTCTGACCCACATCTAATGTTGCCAGGGTTTCCGTACACACTACATCAGGGTCTGCATTCTGATCCAAACTTTTGCCTTTAGCAGAAAATTCGAACTCTGATAAATTGGGAAACCGAAATACTACACTTTTTCTCTGACAATCTATGACTGCCTGCACCTGGCTAAGCCAGTCCATACCTAATATAATGTCAAAGTCACAGTTATCAATCAACAGGAAATTCGTGATGAACTCCCTGTCACAAATAACAACGGGACATTGTGGACACACCTTGTTACACGACACTGTCCCATTCCCCGTGCTAATAGTCCAACCCCGGTGCACAGTGTCACAGGATATATTATGCTTACTAATGAACTTAGATGAAATAAAGCAATGAGTAGCACCGGAATCAAATAAAGCATATGCAGGAACAGAATGCACCAAAATAATACCTGTGACAACTTCTCCTGAGGCATTGGCTTGATCAACAGTAAGAGTAAATGCCTTGCCCTTGCCCCTGACGGGTCCTGCTGGCTGTCCATTGCTCTTTTGAGCGTACTGAGACATGTGCTGCTGAGAAGGCAAAGGCTGCCTAGACTGAAAGGGTGTCAATGGCCTTGATGGTACCGACGACTTCATTTCCTGTTGTCCGACAGGAGCTAAGGTGAGGTCTCTTGGAATTTGTCGACTGTGAGGACACTGACTGGCTCGGTGTTCTGCTGCTCCACAAATGAGACATAAATTTTTGGCCAATCTGCAATCCGACGTTTTATGCCCCTTCTTATGACAATACCTACACTTAACTGGTTGAAAAGGAGGTAGTACGGCAATCTGACGCTTCAGGGGTGTTGCACCAAACTGCCTGACTGGAACCCCTCCTGAGATCTGTCAGATTGGGCGCTTTATGCCACTAGCAGGGACCCTCCTCATTAAATTGCTGAGCTGCTCTTGTTCCCTTGCAGTAGTTAATACTTCTGCAAAAGTCTTGTATCTAAACGATATGACATAACGTTGAAGTTCCAAATTCAACCCCTGTTGAAATCTTCTGGCCCGATTCTCCTCAGTAGAGACCATATAAGGGGCAAACCGGCTGAGTTTGAAAAACTCAGCTGCATACTCATCAACTGTCCTCCCAGCTTGTCGGAGATTTATGAATTTCTGCTCCATTTCTGATTTGGCCGTGTCAGGAAAGAATTTGGCTAAGAACACCTCCGAAAACGTCTTCCAAGAAACATGTCCCGACAAACGGCTTTCTTCTACAAGCCACCAGATACGTGCTACGCCCGTCAACTGAATTTTTACCACATCCACTCGATCAGCTTCCGGGACTCGGGCTGCTACCAATAAGTTCTCCATGTCAGTAAGCCATTTCTCAGCATCTAGATAACTTTCTTCTCCTGTGAAAACTGCTGGATTTAGTCGCCTGAAGTCAGGCACATTCCCCTGTCTGGCTTGACTTCCTGACGTAACCATCTTCTCCAGAGCAACAGTAAACCGCTCACTCTGCTGCTGCTGGGACTCTAACAGTAACTTCATGAACTTCACTGACTCTTAAGGCCCGTCCTCAGTAACTCGCTGAGCCATCTGATTAATAAATACCAAATGAGAGTCAAAACTAGGATCAGGACTAGGATAACATACTTAGTTCCTAATGATGGACTCGTGGGTTCATGTCATGTGTCTTGTCACTTATCAGCAGTATAATATCTTGTACAAGTCTACAGGGAAGCACTAGATTCGAACAGCTGGGGTCGCGTTTCGCAAACCGTCCAATGCTAAATTCGAATCTAGGCTCTGATACCAATAAAATCATGTCACGCCCTACTGTCCAAAATACAAGACATGACATGATCGGCGACGTGTACGCGTTGGGAACGAAGTCCCTACATATACACGTTGAGCCTACTGCAGACCTGTACAAGATTCTTTATAAGGAAGTACACTGTTGATATGGTATATTACATGTAACAAGAGTACATAACACTGTCCAAAAACATAGTACATATGAGTCCATCAGCATACTGATACAATAACTCGAATAGAAAACAACTGTACAACTATGAAACATACTGAAAGCCAAAAAGAGACGACCAGGTCACGAACCGTCCTACAGTCGCTCAGCCAAACTGTCCAGGTACTCCGCGTCCTCCTCTGAGGGTGTAACCACAGACTCTATATCTGGGCAAGCAAACCCAGGGTCTCAGATGCGACCGAGCAAGTGTGCAAAGGAAAAGAAATGAACAAAGTAATAACAAGGTATAAACCTGCACAGGAAATAAACAAGAACTCTAAATAAAGGACGACAAGAATCATACTGGAATCAAGCATGATCAATGAATGCATAAACATGTGCTATGAGACTTAACATTGAGGAGATCCGGTAAGGTGGGTGTATCCCGTGCATACCCGGAATCACGGCCTTAAATAGATCCCTGGCTGCTGAGACCAGGGCCAGCCCGCTAAGGCTGTAACATGTAACGGGAACTCAATGAGCTAAAACAATAACGGGAAACAGGAGCTCATGAGCAAAAACATATGGTAGCCAGCACTACCCCGTCCCCTGCAGTGGGACAAACAATGGATCCAGACATCCACCCGACAAGATCTAGTCAAACGTCAAGTCTCCCAAGCCCAAGTGTTTGTGTTACAATAAGGTGAACATAATTTGATAAGGTCTTATGACTTATCCCTAGTAGTGTGTGTGAGTATCATGCAGATAACAGGAGTCAGTAACAAAAGTATTTGTAATAGGAACGTCATGTAAAGGGTAACGGGAATCAATTACAGGAATAACCGAGTAACATGTAACAAGGATAAAGTACAAGAATACACCTGCGTAATAAACCATAATCACCATGAATATCCAATATGGGTAAGCCCAGGCTCAACTTTACCACAAAATCCTTTAGGAATAGACAATTTATCAGGAATGTCCACCATAGCGGTAATCGAATATACCAATCAAATGATATGAAGGATATACATGATTTATTTGGAGAAAATAAGAAAAATTATAGGGAAACACTTGCCTTATAAATGAAGTGCTCGCTGTCCTGATCACAACGAGACCAAGAACGCGTGATTCGGACGTTAAACGATCACGTCTAGTCCAAAACACGTTCAGGTTGCTTTTATAATACTTGAAATTAAGGGGTTAAACGTAATTTTTCAGGGTTATAAATGAAATAATCATTATTCAAAAGGGGCTCTTCTGAAATTTACCTTTTATAGGAAAAGGGTTGCGGGTTTGCGAGTTTGTGGTGGAGTTCTGCCCAAACCCGTTATGGGTTTGCTGTAAGCAGCGAGCGGCAGCAACAGAATGAAGACGAAGAAGATAAGGAAAAAGGAGAAAAGGAAGAAGGAAAGGAAGGGGGTCCGGGTCTGGTGGCTGTGTGGTGGCCGCGTGAGGCTCCGGCGACGCTGCGATGGCCGGAGTAGGTGGAGTCGGTGGTGGTGGTGTGGGTTGCGATGCGGTGGGGAAGTGGAGGTGGGGTTGGAGGCGCTCGCGTGGGGCACGCAGCGGCGTTGGGCGGCGGCGTTGGGCGGCGTTGGGGGCGTTGGGCGGCTGCTGGGTGGCGACGGTGATGGGTGGCGTTGGGGTGTGGAGACGGGGGCGCTGGGAGGGGGGGAGAGAGAGAGAGAGAGAGAGAGAGAGAGAGAGAGAGAGAGCTGTTGAGGTTTAATGAAAAGGGTTTAGTTTTTAATGGAATGGTTTGGGATGATTAATATGAATGATGTCGGTTAAGGAAGAGTGTAGAAAAGGGAAGAAGGGGTAAAAGTCGGTTATTAGGAATGTTGTAGAAACTTAGAGAAAGTTGGATAGATATTTAGATTAGGATGAGGATTATAAGATTTTATATATTTAAATAATTGGGTCAAAAATTGACTGATTCCGAACAGTCTTGAAAAATTATGAAAAATAAAGAATATTAGTCTAAGATATATGGTGAAATCGGATTGTAAGAATTTAAACCGGTTTGTCAATTAAAAAATCTCGAAAGGCTCAGTGATACCGGGCGACACCTGTTCGGCCCGATTTTGGACTTATTCAGAAAAATTGTCAAAAATTCTTGAAAGTAGACAATAAGATTTTAAAGCCTACTACAGAAGTATTCGAGAAATTTTACCCCATTTGCGAATTAAAAATTCTTGGGTTAATCATTTGCGTCGGGTGACACCGATTTAGGACATTGTCCAAACTAATGCGGAAAAAGTTTTAGAAAATGTCAGAAAATCTAAACTATGAGAAAATAATTTTGTGTTACTGAAACTAGTACAGTCGGGTTCTCAGGTTGGTCAATTCCCTACGTACTCCATATCGTATATGACGGTGACACGTATCACGACAGCTGAGGGTTACACTTCTACCCACCTAACAAAAAAAATTTCGTCCGCGAAATTTAAATTGATACTTAGAATGCAACAAGTTATATAAAGATGTGATACCTGAGAGTCAGAGAATAGGTATGGGTACTTCTCTCGAACTTCTTCCTCCAGCTCCCAGGTGGAATCTCCCGGGGAATTTGGATCCCAACCAATTCGAACTAAAGAAATCACCTTGTTCTTAAGGACTTTCTCTCTACGATCAAGTATTGTCGCTGGTTGAACATCATAAGTCAAATCCGGTCTCAGCATCAATTCTGAATAATCGAGGATGTGCTTCTCATCAGGCACATATTTTCGAAGTTGAGACACATGAAACACATCATGTACTTCATCTAAGGATGGAGGCAATGCCAGCTTATAAGCAACTGCACCAATTCGTTCTATGACTTCAAATGGTCCAATATATCTTGGACTCAGTTTCCCTTTACTTCTAAATCTGATAACTCCCTGAGTAGGTGATATTTTAAGGAATACATGATCTCCGATCACAAACTCCAAGGGTCTCCTTTTAGAGTCTGCCCATTTCCGCTGACGGTCCTGTGTGGCTTGGAGATGCTTTCTGATTTGAATTACTTTATCCACAGTTTGAGTTATCAGCTCTGGCCCCAGTAGTTTCCGTTCACCAATGTCATCCCAACACACGGGTGATCTACATTTCCGTCCATATAGAGCCTCAAATGGTGACATCTGAATACTAGTCTTGCAACTGTTATTATAAGAGAATTCAACTAAATGTAGGTGATCTTCCCAGGACCCTTGAAATCCAAAACACAGGCTCGTAGCATGTCTTCCAGAATCTGTATAACTCTTTCAGATTGTCCATCAGTCTGAGGATGGTAAGCAGTGCTAAACTTCAACTTGCTTCCCAGACTAGTTTGCAGGCTTTGCCAGAAATGGGACAAAAATCTTGTGTCTCGATCTGACACAATACTCACTGGAACTCCATGCAATCTTACTATCTCCTGCATATATCGTTCCGCCAAAATCTCAGTGGACTGCCCCACTCGAAAAGGGATAAAGTGGGCACTCTTGGTCAGTCTGTCAACAATTACCCAGATAGCATTGTGACCTTTTGAACTTCTTGGCAGTGCAATCACAAAATCCATCGTAATATGTTCCCACTTCCATTCAGGAATAGGAAGTGGTTGCAATAAACCAGCGGTCCTCTGGTACTCTGCTTTTACTTGTTGACAGACAAGGCATTTAGATATAAATCTGGCTATTTCTCTTTTCATCCCATGCCACCAAAAATGTTGCTTAAGATCCCGATACATCTTTGTTCCACCAGGATGAATAGTATATGGAGAGTTATGAGCTTCTAGCAATAACTCTTGTCTAACGTCTCCCTTAGGTACGCATAACCGCGCACCATATCTCAAAGAGCCATCTTCATGAAGAAGTAAATCCTTTCTCAGTCCCGCTTCCACCTGACCCCTGAACTTTTGAAGTTGCTTGTCACCTGCCTGAGCTTTCTTTATTTTGTCTATTAAAGATGACTGGAGTTGTAGTGCCATACAATGAGCTACTGCTCCTGGGATAACCACTTCCAGGGTTAATCTTCTCATTTCCTCAATCAACTTCTTCTGTTGTGTGAGGATCATAGCAGCCGGTCTTCTACTTAACGCATCAGGTACCACATTTACACATCCTGGATGGTACTGGAGATTAAGATCATACTCTGCCATGAGTTCCAACCATCTTCTCTGTCTCATATTTAATTCTTTTGGGTGAAAATATATTTCAGACTCTTATGGTCTGTGAAAATTTCCACTCGAGTCCCCAGTAAATAATGGCGCCAAATCTTCAGGGCGAAAATAACAACCGCCAACTCTAAGTCATGAGTTGGGTAGTTCTGCTCATGTGGCTTGAGTTGTCTTGAGGCATAGGCCACCACTCGACTATGTTGCATTAGCACACAACCAATCCCCTGTCCGGACGCATCACTATGTATAACAAAACCACCCGACTGATCCGGAATAGCAAGAATTGGTGCGGTTGTCAACCTGTGCTTTAGTTCCGAAAAAGCTGCCTCACACTCTTCTGTCCAATTGAACTTCTCCCCTTTCTTGGTCAAATGTGTCAAGGGTTTCGCAATCTTGGAAAATTCTTTCACAAACTTTCTATAATATCCAGCTAAGCCCAAGAATTGTCTCACCTCTGTTACTGATTTAGGAGTTGGCCACTTTTCTACTGCTTCTACTTTCTTTGGGTCCACTCCTATACCTTGGCCTGAAATAATATGTCCAAGAAAGTCCACACTTTCTAGCCAAAATGCACATTTACTCAGTTTCCCATATAATCGTCTCTCTCTCAGCACCTGCAACACGGTCCTCAAATGTTCCGCATGTTCTTCCCGAGTTTTGGAATAAATAAGGATATCATCAATGAACACTATGACAAACTTATCCAAATACGGAGAGAACACCCTATTCATCAGATCCATGAAGACTGCTGGGGCATTGGTGAGTCCAAAAGGCATTACTAGGAACTCGTAATGTCCATATCTCGTGCGAAAAGCAGTCTTAGGAATATCTGATGCTTTCACCTTCAATTGATGATAGCCAGAGCGGAGATCCAACCGGGAAAATATTGTTGCACCACAAAGTTGATCAAATAAATCATCGATTCTGGGCAAAGGATACTTGTCCTTGATCGTCACCTTATTTAGCTCTCTGTAGTCAATACATAATCTCTGTGTCCCATCCTTCTTCTTTGCCAGTAATACTGGAGCTCCCCATGGTGACGTACTTGGTCTAATAAAACCTTTACTCAGAAGCTCTTGAATTTGCTTTTTCACCTCTGCCAACTCTAGTGGCGCCATTCGATACGGTGCCTTGGAAATTGGGGCAGTACCCAGAAGCACATCAATTGTGAACTCAACTTCTCTATCTGGAGGCAATCCGGGTAAATCTTCAGGAAACACATCCAGGAAGTCCCTTACTACAACAGGAATTTCGGTCTGAACACATCTAATGTTGCCAGGGTTTCCGTACACACTACATCAGGGTCTGCATTCTGATCCAAACTTTTGCCTTTAGCAGAAAATTCGAACTCTGATAAATTGGGAAACCGAAATACTACACTTTTTCTCTGACAATCTATGACTGCCTGCACCTGGCTAAGCCAGTCCATACCTAATATAATGTCAAAGTCACAGTTATCAATCAACAGGAAATTCGTGATGAACTCCCTGTCACAAATAACAACGGGACATTGTGGACACACCTTGTTACACGACACTGTCCCATTCCCCGTGCTAATAGTCCAACCCCGGTGCACAGTGTCACAAGATATATTATGCTTACTAATGAACTTAGATGAAATAAAGCAATGAGTAGCACCGGAATCAAATAAAGCATATGCAGGAACAGAATGCACCAAAATAATACCTGTGACAACTTCTCCTGAGGCATTGGCTTGATCAACAGTAAGAGTAAATGCCTTGCCCTTGCCCCTGACGGGTCCTGCTGGCTGTCCATTGCTCTTTTGAGCGTACTGAGACATGTGCTGCTGAGAAGGCAAAGGCTGCCTAGACTGAAAGGGTGTCAATGGCCTTGATGGTACCGACGACTTCATTTCCTGTTGTCCGACAGGAGCTAAGGTGAGGTCTCTTGGAATTTGTCGACTGTGAGGACACTGACTGGCTCGGTGTTCTGCTGCTCCACAAATGAGACATAAATTTTTGGCCAATCTGCAATCCGACGTTTTATGCCCCTTCTTATGACAATACCTACACTTAACTGGTTGAAAGGAGGAGGTAGTACGGCAATCTGACGCTTCAGGTGGTTGCACCAAACTGCCTGACTGGAACCCCTCCTGAGATCTGTCAGATTGGGCGCTTTATGCCACTAGCAGGGACCCTCCTCATTAAATTGCTGAGCTGCTCTTGTTCCCTGCAGTAGTTAATACTTCTGCAAAAGTCTTGTATCTAAACGATATGACATAACGTTGAAGTTCCAAATTCAACCCCTGTTGAAATCTTCTGGCCCGATTCTCCTCAGTAGAGACCATATAAGGGGCAAACCGGCTGAGTTTGAAAAACTCAGCTGCATACTCATCAACTGTCCTCCCAGCTTGTCGGAGATTTATGAATTTCTGCTCCATTTCTGATTTGGCCGTGTCAGGAAAGAATTTGGCTAAGAACACCTCCGAAAAAGTCTTCCAAGAAACATGTCCCGACAAACGGCTTTCTTCTACAAGCCACCAGATACGTGCTACGCCCGTCAACTGAATTTTTACCACATCCACTCGATCAGCTTCCGGGACTCGGGCTGCTACCAATAAGTTCTCCATGTCAGTAAGCCATTTCTCAGCATCTAGATAACTTTCTTCTCCTGTGAAAACTGCTGGATTTAGTCGCCTGAAGTCAGGCACATTCCCCTGTCTGGCTTGACTTCCTGACGTAACCATCTTCTCCAGAGCAACAGTAAACCGCTCACTCTGCTGCTGGGACTCTAACAGTAACTTCATGAACTTCACTGACTCTTAAGGCCCGTCCTCAGTAACTCGCTGAGCCATCTGATTAATAAATACCAAATGAGAGTCAAAACTAGGATCAGGACTAGGATAACATACTTAGTTCCTAATGATGGACTCGTGGGTTCATGTCATGTGTCTTGTCACTTATCAGCAGTATAATATCTTGTACAAGTCTACAGGGAAGCACTAGATTCGAACAGCTGGGGTCGCGTTTCGCAAACCGTCCAATGCTAAATTCGAATCTAGGCTCTGATACCAATAAAATCATGTCACGCCCTACTGTCCAAAATACAAGACATGACATGATCGGCGACGTGTACGCGTTGGGAACGAAGTCCCTACATATACACGTTGAGCCTACTGCAGACCTGTACAAGATTCTTTATAAGGAAGTACACTGTGATATGGTATATTACATGTAACAAGAGTACATAACACTGTCCAAAAACATAGTACATATGAGTCCATCAGCATACTGATACAATAACTCGAATAGAAAACAACTGTACAACTATGAAACATACTGAAAGCCAAAAAGAGACGACCAGGTCACGAACCGTCCTACAGTCGCTCAGCCAAACTGTCCAGGTACTCCGCGTCCTCCTCTGAGGGTGTAACCACAGACTCTATATCTGGGCAAGCAAACCCAGGGTCTCAGATGCGACCGAGCAAGTGTGCAAAGGAAAAGAAATGAACAAAGTAATAACAAGGTATAAACCTGCACAGGAAATAAACAAGAACTCTAAATAAAGGACGACAAGAATCATACTGGAATCAAGCATGATCAATGAATGCATAAACATGTGCTATGAGACTTAACATTGAGGAGATCCGGTAAGGTGGGTGTATCCCGTGCATACCCGGAATCACGGCCTTAAATAGATCCCTGGCTGCTGAGACCAGGGCCAGCCCGCTAAGGCTGTAACATGTAACGGGAACTCAATGAGCTAAAACAATAACGGGAAACAGGAGCTCATGAGCAAAAACATATGGTAGCCAGCACTACCCCGTCCCCTGCAGTGGGACAAACAATGGATCCAGACATCCACCCGACAAGATCTAGTCAAACGTCAAGTCTCCCCAAGCCCAAGTGTTGTGTTACAATAAGGTGAACATAATTGATAAGGTCTTATGACTTATCCCTAGTAGTGTGTGTGAGTATCATGCAGATAACAGGAGTCAGTAACAAAAGTATTTGTAATAGGAACGTCATGTAAAGGGTAACGGGAATCAATTACAGGAATAACCGAGTAACATGTAACAAGGATAAAGTACAAGAATACACCTGCGTAATAAACCATAATCACCATGAATATCCAATATGGGTAAGCTCAGGCTCAACTTTACCACAAAATCCTTTAGGAATAGACAATTTATCAGGAATGTCCACCATAGCGGTAATCGAATATACCAATCAAATGATATGAAGCATATACATGATTTATTTGGAGAAAATAAGAAAAATTATAGGGAAACACTTGCCTTATAAATGAAGTGCTCGCTGTCCTGATCACAACGAGACCAAGAACGCGTGATTCGGACGTTAAACGATCACGTCTAGTCCAAAACACGTTCAGGTTGCTTTTATAATACTTGAAATTAAGGGGTTAAACGTAATTTTTCAGGGTTATAAATGAAATAATCATTATTCAAAAGGGGCTCTTCTGAAATTTACCTTTTATAGGAAAAGGGTTGCGGGTTTGCGAGTTTGTGGTGGAGTTCTGCCCAAACCCGTTATGGGTTTGCTGTAAGCAGCGAGCGGCAGCAACAGAATGAAGAAGAAGAAGATAAGGAAAAAGGAGAAAAGGAAGAAGGAAAGGAAGGGGGTCCGGGTCTGGTGGCTGTGTGGTGGCCGCGTGAGGCTCCGGCGACGCTGCGATGGCCGGAGTAGGTGGAGTCGGTGGTGGTGGTGTGGGTTGCGATGCGGTGGGAAGTGGAGGTGGGGTTGGAGGCGCTCGCGTGGGCACGCAGCGGTGTGGGCGGCGGCGTTGGGCGGCGTTGGGGGGTTGGGCGGCTGCTGGGTGGCGACGGTGATGGGTGGCGTTGGGGTGTGGAGACGGGGGCGCTTGGGAGGGGGGGGAGAGAGAGAGAGAGAGGAGACGAGTGAGAGAGAGAGAGAGAGACGAGAGAGAGAGAGAGAGAGAGAGAGAGAGAGAGAGAGCTGTTAGGTTTAATGAAAGGGTTAGTTTTTAATGGAATGGTTTGGGATGATTAATATGAATGATGTCGGTTAAGGAAGAGTGTAGAAAAGGGAAGAAGGGGTAAAAGTCGGTTATTAGGAATGTTGTAGAAACTTAGAGAAAGTTGGATAGATATTTAGATTAGGATGAGGATTATAAGATTTTATATATTAAATAATTGGGTCAAAAAATGACTGATTCCGAACAGTCTTGAAAAATTATGAAAAATAAAGAATATTAGTCTAAGATATATGGTGTGAATCGGATTGTAAGAATTTAAACCGGTTTGTCAAATAAAAAATCTCGAAAGGCTCAGTGATACCGGGCGACACCTGTTCGGCCCGATTTTGGACTTATTCAGAAAAATTGTCAAAAATTCTTGAAAGTAGACAATAAGATTTTAAAGCCTACTACAGAAGTATTCGAGAAATTTTACCCCATTGCGAATTAAAAATTCTTGGGTTAATCATTTGCGTCGGGTGACACCGATTTAGGACATTGTCCAAACTAATGCGGAAAAAGTTTAGAAAATGTCAGAAAATCTAAACTATGAGAAAATAATTTTGTGTTACTGAAACTAGTACAGTCGGGTTCTCAGGTTGGTCAATTCCCTACGTACTCCATATCGTATATGACGGTGACACGTATCACGACAGCTGAGGGTTACACTTCTACCCACCTAACAAAAAAAATTTCGTCCGCGAAATTTAAATTGATACTTAGAATGCAACAAGTTATATAAAGATGTGATACCTGAGAGTCAGAGAATAGGTATGGGTACTTCTCTCGAACTTCTTCCTCCAGCTCCCAGGTGGAATCTCCCGGGGAATTTGGATCCCAACCAATTCGAACTAAAGAAATCACCTTGTTCTTAAGGACTTTCTCTCTACGATCAAGTATTGTCGCTGGTTGAACATCATAAGTCAAATCCGGTCTCAGCATCAATTCTGAATAATCGAGGATGGCTTCTCATCAGGCACATATTTTCGAAGTGAGACACATGAAACACATCATGTACTTCATCTAAGGATGGAGGCAATGCCAGCTTATAAGCAACTGCACCAATTCGTTCTATGACTTCAAATGGTCCAATATATCTTGGACTCAGTTTCCCTTTACTTCTAAATCTGATAACTCCCTGAGTAGGTGATATTTTAAGGAATACATGATCTCCGATCACAAACTCCAAGGGTCTCCTTTTAGAGTCTGCCCATTTCCGCTGACGGTCCTGTGTGGCTTGGAGATGCTTTCTGATTTGAATTACTTTATCCACAGTTTGAGTTATCAGCTCTGGCCCCAGTAGTTTCCGTTCACCAATGTCATCCCAACACACGGGTGATCTACATTTCCGTCCATATAGAGCCTCAAATGGTGACATCTGATACTAGTCTTGCAACTGTTATTATAAGAGAATTCAACTAAATGTAGGTGATCTTCCCAGGACCCTTGAAATCCAAAACACAGGCTCGTAGCATGTCTTCCAGAATCTGTATAACTCTTTCAGATTGTCCATCAGTCTGAGGATGGTAAGCAGTGCTAAACTTCAACTTGCTTCCCAGACTAGTTTGCAGGCTTTGCCAGAAATGGGACAAAAATCTTGTGTCTCGATCTGACACAATACTCACTGGAACTCCATGCAATCTTACTATCTCCTGCATATATCGTTCGCCAAAATCTCAGTGGACTGCCCCACTCGAAAAGGGATAAAGTGGGCACTCTTGGTCAGTCTGTCAACAATTACCCAGATAGCATTGTGACCTTTTGAACTTCTTGGCAGTGCAATCACAAAATCCATCGTAATATGTTCCCACTTCCATTCAGGAATAGGAAGTGGTTGCAATAAAACCAGCGGGTCCTCTGGTACTCTGCTTTTACTTGTTGACAGACAAGGCATTTAGATATAAATCTGGCTATTTCTCTTTTCATCCCATGCCACCAAAAATGTTGCTTAAGATCCCGATACATCTTTGTTCCACCAGGATGAATAGTATATGGAGAGTTATGAGCTTCTAGCAATAACTCTTGTCTAACGTCTCCCTTAGGTACGCATAACCGCGCACCATATCTCAAAGAGCCATCTTCATGAAGAAGTAAATCCTTTCTCAGTCCCGCTTCCACCTGACCCCTGAACTTTTGAAGTTGCTTGTCACCTGCCTGAGCTTTCTTTATTTGTCTATTAAAGATGACTGGAGTTGTAGTGCCATACAATGAGCTACTGCTCCTGGGATAACCACTTCCAGGGTTAATCTTCTCATTTCCTCAATCAACTTCTTCTGTTGTGTGAGGATCATAGCAGCGGTCTTCTACTTAACGCATCAGGTACCACATTTACACATCCTGGATGGTACTGGAGATTAAGATCATACTCTGCATGAGTTCCAACCATCTTCTCTGTCTCATATTTAATTCTTTTTGGGTGAAAATATATTTCAGACTCTTATGGTCTGTGAAAATTTCCACTCGAGTCCCCAGTAAATAATGGCGCCAAATCTTCAGGGCGAAAATAACAACCGCCAACTCTAAGTCATGAGTTGGGTAGTTCTGCTCATGTGGCTTGAGTTGTCTTGAGGCATAGGCCACCACTCGACTATGTTGCATTAGCACACAACCAATCCCCTGTCCGGACGCATCACTATGTATAACAAAACCACCCGACTGATCCGGATAGCAAGAATTGGTGCGGTTGTCAACCTGTGCTTTAGTTCCGAAAAAGCTGCCTCACACTCTTCTGTCCAATTGAACTTCTCCCCTTTCTTGGTCAAATGTGTCAAGGGTTTCGCAATCTTGGAAATTCTTTCACAAACTTTCTATAATATCCAGCTAAGCCCAAGAATTGTTCTCACTGTTACTGATTTAGGAGTTGGCCACTTTTCTACTGCTCTACTTTCTTTGGGTCCACTCCTATACCTTGGCCTGAAATAATATGTCCAAGAAAGTCCACACTTTCTAGCCAAAATGCACATTTACTCAGTTTCCCATATAATCGTCTCTCTCTCAGCACCTGCAACACGGTCCTCAAATGTTCCGCATGTTCTTCCCGAGTTTTGGAATAAATAAGGATATCATCAATGAACACTATGACAAACTTATCCAAATACGGAGAGAACACCCTATTCATCAGATCCATGAAGACTGCTGGGGCATTGGTGAGTCCAAAAGGCATTACTAGGAACTCGTAATGTCCATATCTCGTGCGAAAAGCAAGTCTTAGGAATATCTGATGCTTTCACCTTCAATTGATGATAGCCAGAGCGGAGATCCAACGGGAAAATATTGTTGCACCACAAAGTTGATCAAATAAATCATCGATTCTGGGCAAGGATACTTGTCCTTGATCGTCACCTTATTTAGCTCTCTGTAGTCAATACATAATCTCTGTGTCCCATCCTTCTTCTTTGCCAGTAATACTGGAGCTCCCCATGGTGACGTACTTGGTCTAATAAAACCTTTACTCAGAAGCTCTTGAATTTGCTTTTTCACCTCTGCCAACTCTAGTGGCGCCATTCGATACGGTGCCTTGGAAATTGGGGCAGTACCCGAAGCACATCAATTTGAACTCAACTTCTCTATCTGGAGGCAATCCGGGTAAATCTTCAGGAAACACATCCAGGAAGTCCCTTACTACAACAGGAATTTCGGTCTGACCCACATCTAATGTTGCCAGGGTTCTTCGTACACACTACATCAGGGTCTGCATTCTGATCCAAACTTTTGCCTTTAGCAGAAAATTCGAACTCTGATAAATTGGGAAACCGAAATACTACACTTTTTCTCTGACAATCTATGACTGCCTGCACCTGGCTAAGCCAGTCCATACCTAATATAATGTCAAAGTCACAGTTATCAATCAACAGGAAATTCGTGATGAACTCCCGGTCACAAATAACAACGGGACATTGTGGACACACCTTGTTACACGACACTGTCCCATTCCCCGTGCTAATAGTCCAACCCCGGTGCACAGTGTCACAAGATATATTATGCTTACTAATGAACTTAGATGAAATAAAGCAATGAGTAGCACCGGAATCAAATAAAGCATATGCAGGAACAGAATGCACCAAAATAATACCTGTGACAACTTCTCCTGAGGCATTGGCTTGATCAACAGTAAGAGTAAATGCCTTGCCCTTGCCCCTGACGGGTCCTGCTGGCTGTCCATTGCTCTTTGAGCGTACTGAGACATGTGCTGCTGAGAAGGCAAAGGCTGCCTAGACTGAAAGGGTGTCAATGGCCTTGATGGTACCGACGACTTCATTTCCTGTTGTCCGACAGGAGCTAAGGTGAGGT
Source organism: Agave tequilana (assembly GCA_038442645.1). NCBI lineage: Eukaryota > Viridiplantae > Streptophyta > Magnoliopsida > Asparagales > Asparagaceae > Agave > Agave tequilana. Next base: position 370,378 of record JAVJIF010002909.1, read on the forward strand.
CTCTGGGATTTGTCGACTGTGAGGACACTGACTGGCTCGGTGTTCTGCTGCTCCACAAATGAGACATAAATTTTTGGCCAATCTGCAATCCGACGTTTATGCCCCTTCTTATGACAATACCTACACTTAACTGGTTGAAAAGGAGGTAGTACGGCAATCTGACGCTTCAGGGGTGTTGCACCAAACTGCCTGACTGGAACCCCTCCTGAGATCTGTCAGATTGGGCGCTTTATGCCACTAGCAGGGACCCTCCTCATTAAATTGCTGAGCTGCTCTTGTTCCCTTGCAGTAGTTAATACTGATCACTTGCCTTATAAATGAAGCATATACATGATTTATTGGAGAAAATAAGAAAATTATAGGGAAACACTTGCCTTATAAATGAAGTGCTCGCTTGTCCTGATAAAACGAGACCAAGAACGCGTGATTCGACGTTTTTAAACGATCACGTCCAGTCCAAAACACGTTCAGGTTGCTTTATAATACCTGAAATTAAGGGTTAACGTAATTTTTCAGGGTTATAAATGAAATAATCATTATTCAAAAGGGGGGTTCTTCTAAAATTTACCTTTTATAGGAAAAGGGTTGCGGGTTTGCGGGTTGTGGTGGAGCTCTGCCCAAACCCGTTATGGGTTTGCTGTAAGCAGCGAGCGGCAGCAACAGAATGAAGACGAAGAAGATAAGGAAAAAGGAGAAAAGGAAGAAGGAAAGGAAGGGGGTCCGGGTCCGGTGGCTGCGTGGTGGCCACGCGAGGGTCCGGCGACGCTGCGATGGCCGGAGTAGGTGGAGTCAGTGGTGGTGGTGTGGGTTGCGATGCGGTGGG